>JBBPMA010000931.1:0-15199 GCA_038090075.1 Xanthoconium purpureum | reverse complement strand
TGCAGCACCAACAAATCGGGTTAGACTAGGTAGTCTCATCACGAAGCTGACCATTTTGGTCATCCATGTTGGGCTACTGACAAGGTATTTGCTCTTTCCCGTCGCCTGTTGGGATGTCGTGACCGAGCTTTCCCTCTGCTAGCTTAGATGTGACCATCTTTCTCGTGCTGGTATGACTTCATTATGGATTGGTCGATCGTGCTGATTACATCACCAGTTTCTCGCCTATCCGAACAATGGCGCATTCCTAGTGCCGTATATTCTAATGAGCCATTGTAAGTTCCATATTAGGTCTCGCTTTAGAAGGGTACCAACGAATCACATGTCCAGTCTACCTCAATTCGTTCCTCAGTGTGTGAGTACCACCTTCTCCCTCCGTTAGAGTCCCGGCTGTTCGAGAATTGATCCTGTTCGTAGTCTCAACTCACGGCTTCTCCTACGCGAACTGGTCGAAAACGAAGAGGTGCGTTTCTGCGTCAACCAGACTCGGGCATGAGATTGACATTTTCCTTTTTCTTCCCTTTCGCTATCTCCACGCTTTTCGTGGGCGGTACAGCTCGCGTGTCCGAATATCGTCGCGAGTTCGGTCGACGGATTCGAACTGGGTCCGCCGTCCGAAGCACGCTTGACATGTCCATCCCCATTTCACTCGCGGACACCATCTGGACCCCCGGACGGCCTGGAACTGTCGCAGCTCTCGTCGTCATCGCCGTCTCCGTCCCAACCGCCACATCCGCATCCGCATTTGCATTTGCAGTCACAATCACAATCGCATACGCCGACTCGTCTGTCTGGCGTCGACCCGTGCCCGATTGCGGTCGTATCAAGGATATGAAATTTAGCTGTGATATGAAAAAATATGTTCGTCTCACTGCCCTATGTGTTCTTTCGTTTCGTTTTCTTTCCTTCCTTTGTTGGGTGTTGAGTATTGGGCGTGGCTGTGGCTATCGTCAGGCGTGCCCAGGGCTAGCAGTGAGTATAGTGAATTAACGAGACGTTGCTGTGCCACACGAGCGACGTCTGATCGGTGATCGCTGTCGAATGTTGTATGTATAGAACCCAAGCTTGAACGACCCCGTAGCATACATGAATTAGAGGCACTGGAAGCCGCGGAGCTTGAAAGCTTGGATGTCGGGCGTCGGAAATCCGGGCCGAGCGCTTCTCCTGTCATTGCCTGGGCTGCAGGCTTCAACCACTTGGACAACTTCTGTGCGTTGTTGCAAGTTTCCGCGTTCTCTCTTCCCTATATCCTACGCAACGACGGCGACAACTCTGCACATCTCTCCTTGAAATTGACCATGGCCGCGAACATTCTTGTATCTGAATCCCTCAATTCTGGTGTTAATTATGAGTAGACTGACAAGCACAAAGCTCTCAGAAACCGACCATTACAGCAACGCCGCTGCGCCTGAGTGACGCCGGGATGTTGCCCCACCCAGTCTCCCTCTAACGTACCCCACAGGACCTACGAACTCGCATCTCCGACACCATCGACCTCGGATACATGATTGTCTGATATCCCACCAGCCACCCACTTCGTCGGTCCCTCTCGCCCGCCCTTCTCTTTTTCGCAACACATTCTACTGCGCCTGTCAAATGGTTTGACGTGAATGTACACGTCACGGCCCATGTGGGTGGGCAAACAACCGGGAGCGGACATACCGGCTCCAGAAGGCCGTGTGTTCAAGTTGCGATAGCATTACCCAACAACTTTGTCAATCCACCACATGACCTGACATGTGGTGAGCAGAATGGCGATGATGCGCTGGGTATCCCATCGGGACGCCGTGATGTGCACGAGGAGCATCTGTGCGAGGTTTTGAAACATGTGGCAGTACCCATCGAAACGCGGGCTAAACACCTGGACCAAGTTCACAGGGGTATGACCTAACTCCATTACAAAATCCGTCAGCGTTCCCCTGTGTTTCAGGCCGCACGGCAACATCTCTCCAGTCACGCTGTTCAATTCAAGGACCTCTGGTAAACAACATTTCCCCAGGCCGTGCCGTCGACCCTGATATGTACCCACTCAAGCAACGCGGAGATCGAGAAACGAGGTACGGATACATTAGAAGATCACACACTCTGGCATTGGCCGAGTGTTTCAGAGTCCATAACTCCGTATGAAAGGCCCTGTGAGTACCTATTTAACATTGCTTCCCAACCTTGTCGCCTATTTAACGAGATACAACCCCCGTCAATCTTTCAGATCTCTTCTTCGCATTGCTCTTTGTGGAGTCACCTTTCTCGAGATCATGTCCAGCGACTTACAGTTTATCATTGCTGAATTACAGCTGAATAACTACCTAACCAGTAAGAATGATCACACCTGCGATGAATTTATCTTGACGTCTCATTATAGTCGCGACCGTCACTGTTCTCGCGTACGATTACAGTGAGTCGTAGCTATTGCTCTTCTGGCCCCCGCTGAGCATGTTGTCAGTCATTACTTTTCCGAAAGAGGTACTTTGTATATATTCTATTTCCTTCCCCTGCCCTCCCATTCATGGACATCGCAGATAAACTATGTTTGGGTTGGGTTGGCCGCATTCAGGTCGATGTTATCACTGACGTCCATCCCAGAATCGGTCGTGGACATCGGTATCTACATTGTTCGTCTTTGTGCGTATTCAATATCCAAAATCCGTCACAGTCTTATCGACCCGATATGCAAGGTTCGTTATCTAGGGTACTTCGTGGCCCTGTAAGTCATTTTGGATGACGACTGAAAGGCGCTGATATCGGTCGCTTTCCAAGGATTGAGGCGCTATGTATGTACCACTGCATCACGCTCCCGAAGCTCACTACTCATAACATTCCGAAAGATGGCAGTACTTTCATACCTGGCCCCACATTGGTAGGTTTTTATCACATCACCTGAATTCAATGACTGATGAGAGCACACGCATTAATAGACGTGCGTATTTAAACATCTCTTTGCACTTGTCGCCATTGATGTTCATATTCCTTGGCTAGGTGTAAGCCACCTCACTCATCCATCTAGCGTCTCTGAAGCATTTATGCATCAAAGGCACCGTACTCATCATAGTAGCCAGCTGGGCATTCGTCTTATTCCTTGCTGCTGCTGATTGTGGGTGATCTTCCAATACACACTCGCTATGACACATTAGGTTTAATTAAAACAGTGGTAATGATCTTGCGGATCTACGCAATGTATGAGGGATCCAAGAGAGTCCTTGGTGTCCTCCTTTCCTTCTATGCACTCGAGATCATCCTCCTTGCTGCATCTACAGGCTACAACAATAACCCTGATACCTATTTGTCGGGTATGTGTCACCCAGTTTACCGAAGAGTGCATGCTCACCACCACTCTTGCAGTGAGCACCGTTCAGGTGCTTAGTGCCGCTGTTTGCAATGTAACATACACTTCCACGTCACGGTTTGGAGTATATGCGTTCATTCCTCGGTTCATTCTTACTGCTCTCACGTTCATCCTTTCCCTCGCACAATTCGTCATGCAATCGCGTCAAGCATACAGAGTAACAAAGCAGTGGCAGCCTAACCAATACATCTCGTTGCTCGTCAGAGAGGGCGTCCTTTACTTCTTAGCGTACGTCCCTCCAACTTTCTCCCTTCAACACGCACATGTGTTTTAGATCGAGACGAGAATCAAACTGACCTCGTTCATTCAGGCATTTGCTCTACACCGTCAACGCGTTTATCACAGGCGCTAATACGAATAGCGTGGGGGTGGTAGTGATGCTGTTACAGGTCCTCTCTTACGTCCTGCTGTTCATTCTCAGCCCCCGATTCATCATGAGCGTGCGCGAGTTGTACGAGCATGACAGCCATCGTGGCGGGCAGCGGGGGTCTGGTCTGGGGATCGACAGCGGGTTTGGTTTGCCGGGCCAGTTGCAGTCACACGGCGCCCTGGGCGTGCCGTCGGTCATGTTTGCAGAAGCGGAGGGGAGTGCGACGCCGCCGGAGCAAGCGGCAGGTATCCCTATGGTGGGAATTCGGGCGACGGAGTGCTGAGTTTGAATTTGGGGATGGACTCGGGCGTTGGTTCAGATTTCATGGACACTTTTGTCGATTGGATTATGGACAGTACGACCCATACAAGTTAATCCGAGATTTCAGTCGTATCACCGGAAAATGTTGAATCCAAATGACGCTCCGGACGGCCGGCCCGCCAACGGCAACACCCGCCGAGACTTTCCTCCTCAACTCCAGATACCGAGTTGACACTTTGTGGTATTCTTACGACTCCCTGCCCACCATCGAGTTTGTTTCATTCATCGAGAACACGGGACATGCAGTAAGTTTTCCTGTCCCAAATTCTGTCAATGGAAGAAGCAGATCGGCTCATGTCACGACGATTGTCAATGCTACTGTTCGGGGTGCCCTTTCTCGTTGTTGCATCGGGACGTTCGGTACCGTACTGATGGCCCGAGTCGGATTCCCCACTGCTTTTTTCAGGTTCCCTTTCCCGAGTATGAGCAACTTGTGTCGCTGATGGGGTCCCTCCAACAGTACATTCCTCATATCCCCAGCTCCCCTCTCCTACGCGAGCCACCCGACAACGAGGTCCATGTCTCTTTGACAGTTGGCATTAAGTGCACTCGTGAATGATGTCCCCCTCGCTTAGTAGTGCTTACTCCCTGTTTCACTCCCTCTGTAGGCGTTAGAGATATACATCATCATGATTAATGAGTAGACAAAGGTGGGTTCGCAGGACCGTCAAATTGCAACAGAAACAGAAGAACACGGAGGAGAGACACAGAGAGAAAGCATTGAAATTGGGAACGAAAACACGTTCGTTCCGTTCAGGGTAATACGCAAAGCTTTGCGGTCCGAAGTAACGAGATGCCGGGGGAAGGACCGGCTAGGACGAAGTCCTTCTGACACGACTCGAGACCCGCGACCGATGTTGCCGGTTCTTCAAATGAACGCCGAAATTTGACAGCGATCCGCCGGGTCCAGGGGTATAAAGCTGCCCACGCACGTCCGAGTCCCCAGTCAGAACACGCATCCACGATCTCATTCCCTTCTCGGACACGTACCTTGCCAGGACAATCTAAACACTTCAACCGCCATTCTGGCGTTACTCCGGGTGACGTTCTGCGCAAGACTACTTCGAATTCGTCATCTGCATATCTGGCACGCAACAAAGTAATCTCGTTGGACTGCCAAGCAGGTACCTGTGCGGCCTGAGGGGCAAAGAAAGGTCAATACATGCTGTCCCACGAGTCTAACCTCGTTTCGGACGCACCACTTGTTTCACTAGTAAATGACGAATGAGGCTCTTTTCTTCTGCCATCGGTGCACTACCAGATACGTTCTGCATGTCAGCGCTTCCCGCCGCGAGTTGCTTCTTCTCATTACGCGTGATCTGAATTCGTCGCTCGCAGTATCGACTATTGACAGTTCATTGAAAGCACTGTAGCGATTTCGAGAGAGAACCTACCAAGTAATGGTACAACCTCGTTGTAATGCAACCGCGAGATCGTCAAGGCTAACATTGACGCCATTTGGCGTTCCGCATGGGCACATGTATGTTGCAGTCATCCTATCAGCCACGATTTCTTCAGTAATGACCCTCATAACGATTTTCACCCCAGGTTCCAAATTTTCCCACATGTCGCTTTCTCTTGTCAGTTGGATCACATCCGTGTCAGTACTGTTGTAAATCACAAAATCGTACTGTTTTCTCTCGATGTACCACCTTTGGATCTCCGCCTCACCAGGTTTGCACTGATAGAGGCTGGCGTGAAGCATGTAATCTAGTTGCTGAAAGCATATGTCAGATTTCGTGGACGTGTATATTTTAGTTGGGGAGGACATACATCCAAGTATCTGCACTGATCAAGAAGTAATGTGTGCTCTCGTCCAGTTGCGTCGACCAGTACCGCATAACCGCGTGAGATGGCTGCTGGAAGCTGTCCTGTTCCCGCTGTCGCCATGAAGCTGTCGATAAACCGCATTTGCCTCGAATTGGTCTGTGCGATCCTATCCGTACTCGTTTTGATCTCATTGACATCGTTCTGGAGGTGCATCAGAGCAAAAACCTAACAAAAACCAAAGAACATGTTAGGAATGAGGTGAGAAAACGTTCTTTCGAGGAAATGGTGTCATCACCGTGTATTCCAACAGATGATTGTTGACGGTACTGACACATCCGGCTATTTCTCGCGTCACAGAGGGAGATGCACGAATACATTTCCTCATTTTTTCCAGCTGGGATTGGGCTGTTTCCAGCGCGCTGGCGATGGGATTGTTATTCAAGCCACGGGCGCTTCCCGCCAGTTACGCACCTGAGCAACTCCCATCTCAAGATTTCTTCGACGGGGTTCCGTGCGGTCGGAACATTGTCTATATGGTGGCGGAGTTGGTATAATCGTCTTCTGAGCGTTTCCAAGTCGGCCTTGTTCTGGATGTATGTCTGTCACAACAAGGATATTACGCATCGGTATCAGAGCTAATCATGATCGAGAACGAAATTGAATCACATCAATGAGCTGAAGAGTACTCAACATCCCCCCAATCGCACCTTTGATGATCCCACCCACGCCAGGGACCAAACTCACGGCAGCCTGCACCGGAGGTAAATAAGTCTGGGCAGCATCTGATGTGTGACGGTAAACAGTCGAAACGGCGCCCGACCTTGGAGGCGTGGTCGCCACAGTGAAGCAAGGTAGCTGCGACGGACTGAACGCGACGATTGGTTTGGACACGGCGAGGACGCCTGTACCAATAGAGTGACTGGTACATTGGGGCGCACCGTCGGATGGAAAGGGTTTTTGAAACAGGTCACAGAGCTTTTTGAGAGCGTCGATGAGGGTATAAGAGGACATTTCGGGTAGAGAGGAATAGGCGGAGAAGTGCAAAGATCAAGTTGGCGACGAAGGGTGCAAGGCATCCTGTGCTGTGGATACACAGGATGTGCATGAGGCAGTGCTCACGACCATGATGATAATCCATTGTCTTGAGGCAAAGGTGAGCATGACTCTGATATCGATACCCTACGACCCAAAGTGGAGGGTCTCGCGCTCACGTGATGGACTATGGCACAGTGATGCACGAACGGAGTCTTCGGTTCCGCGCCACCACCTCGTCGCTCGTTCTCGCCCGTTTCAGCGCAGCTGCCCTCGGGTTGAGGCCATGTCCTGTCTACACGCCCAGTCATGCGCCCTCCCTTACCAAAGCTGTCGTGCGTCCAATGGCCAGCCACTGCGCACCTGACGCCCAGTCATGTGCTACTTGCCGGGTATGCCGCTTCACTACATGCATCATTGGTCACTCCTACATCCTGGGGATCGCAACTCACGCCTTATCCGGCAGGTCAGGCCCCGTCCCAGGTCGGAAAGCGCTCCGCACTCTTGCCCGTCCAGCCTGTGGTCCTCCTCCCTCTCCTCTCTCGAGCAGACAGAACGATGTCCAAAGACAAGCGTATGTAATCTCCGGTGATCCAGATGCACGCCTCGGGGTTGTCTGCCTCAATCTCGCACGATACGTCGGCGTTGCCACGAGACGCTCGCTATCTTCTCCGCCAGAGTAAGACCTACGCAACGCTCAATGTATGCTTGTCCCATCCATCGCTCACGTTTTCAAATTTCATAGTTGACCATTCACCTCGAACTCGCCTTCTGGGCCCGCTGGCTTAGCCCGGCTATGATAAACTTCATATTATGAAGACAAGTGCACCTAACTCACGTGGTCCCACACATTGAGACAGGCGGGTGTATGGGTCTGCAATGCTCACTTGTCGACACGACTCGTTGTGACGGAGACACCCATTGGTCTGGTTAACGGTACGTCGTACTTCTCTCCTTGAGACACCCGGGTGATTGACCACCTTACGCTGTCACTACCACATCTGGAAACGGCACCGCTATGGTATAACCCCCGGCCCTCCGGAGGGTTACGACCACGGAAGGAGAAACGCATTGGCCAATATCAACACCAGAGATCTGTCTCTAATTACCGGATGGTGCCAACCTTTTGATATCTATGCGGCTTGCTGACAACTCAGTCTACACCACCACTTTTGATGGTCTGGTCTACGAATTCTGAATGGACTTTCCCGAAAGAACGGCTTCTGCACGCATGTCTTATCTTCTAGCACTCTTAATTCCACGTACATCCCCCTACAATGTCTTGAGTCATCTTTGCTTGGAATTCCATGATTTCCACGACCCCATCTGGCGCATTGAGTTCCAAGGGTTCAAACTATGGACTGGTACTGACAACCGATGATGTCCAGTTGAGATATCTTGTCGGTAATGGGGACGTCGCGGTAATGCAACTTGTGAACGTTCAGCTTGACGGGCTCAAAGACGCTGTTCAAACACGAACTCGGCTGCGCTTTGTGTCAGGTGTTTGCTGGCTGATGATTTGGCCCGTTACCCGGGCCAAGAGCTTGGATGAATAATAAATTATGACGCTCTTGCTGTCATTCGCTGTCCTGTCACATACCTTCGATTGGTTGATGCACCGCTTGTCAGGTGTGTTAACGTAAACTTGCCAACCTGGCCGAGTTGATGATAGTACATAGTACGTGCTCAACCTGACTCAACGTCCAACCCCATTCTGATCACCCAGCGCTTTCCAGCAGGACGGATCAAACCGAAAGCCAACGTCGGACGGTCGACTTCAAGTTCTTCTTTTCCTTTGGCTCCAGTGTTTGATGATATTTCAGTCATTCTGAAACGCCAAATGTTAATGACGCCACCCAAGTTGACATGATTGATATTCAAATGCCACCACTGACCAGCAGACCACCCCTGGTGACCCCTTTGAAATGTATAAAGGTATGGTCCTGCCGTGCTGGTTCTATCCACCTCTAATTTGATCATCCATAGATCAAAAAGTACCCTCACATCATGCGCTTCAATCCTGCCCTCGTCTCCAGTTTCTTGTTCGCTTCTGCATTTCTGGTGGGTCGCCATTGCGAGCAATGCAAGTCATGGCTCATTAACCGTGTTGAGCAGTTCAATGGAGTCAGGCCTGAGTTTGACATTCTCGCCAGCTCCACTCTCAAAGCAGACAACGTTTGTCACCAATCTCATAGATGGTACTTTGTTGTATCTCATCCTGTTTTCTCTGGCCAGGGAAACTATGAATCCATACATGCCACTTTCCACGCCCCTTCTTTCTTTGCTCTAGATCATTCCTTTGCAGGTATTGGGGTCGCAATGGATGACTTCGCGTGCAAGACTGTCCTTGTGGCCGGGGTTTTCTTTGGTTACGATGGAGAACACGGCGAGCAGTTTTGGCGTGGTAAGGAGACACTAAACCAGGCATGGGTGGCCAATCTCACTTTTGTATAGCTTGGTATCAGTTGGCGCCTGACGGCCAAACTGTTATGCCAGACATCCCCATCTCTGCCGGAGACAAAATCACAATCGTTCTCCGCGCTTCCTCGGGGACATCGGCTACTGTGACAATCCACAATCACAACAATGGCCAATCCAAGACCAACTCGCTCAGCCCTTCTCATGCTTTTTGTCGGAACCAAGCTACGTGGTTCATTGGGGTAGCTGAGGATAATGTATTGCCCAGCTTTGGCATGGTGGAGATTATGGGTGCCAAAGCCACCGGCGTTGCAACTGGCACACAAGAGGCTGGCCGGGGCGAACTCCAGAACATGGTGAACCACACAACCACCTTAGTTACCACCAGCCACGCGTCCGACTTTTCTACCCTCATTTTCAAGCAAGATTAGGCGCACGCGAGCAGGCAGGGATGGTGGTTGTTTGATATTACAAAGTACATTGGGTGCCGTTCCCTTCGTTCGTACTATATCTTTCGATTGTTTCTGTTTTAATTCTTTGTCCGAATATCCGTTGTCTGGTTTTCTCACTCCATTCTGAAAAAAGATCAAGATTGCTGAAACCGACAGTCTTTACTCGATTACGGACGTTGGCGGTGGTTCCCGTTCATTGTGATTACCAGTCAACTGACTCAGGTTGTGGCAAGCGACCACTTGATGAGTGGATGCTAAGACAGCGAGCGCTCGCCGGGTCAATGCACCGAAAGAAAGTCCACATCACCAAATGCCATCCCGACCCTCACGCTGCGTTGTGTTGAATTGAAGGTCCCATAGTGGCCACGAATCTCAGTGACAAAAGCACCTCCAACACACCTACACGACCAAATACCCATCCCGAACCAACCCCTCCGAAAACGCACGCATCACGGGCTCCTCACAAGCACCCACGAAGCCCATCAACCGCTCCTTGTTCAACACGACCTTGCCCGCAACGGCTCCGCCGTCCCCGCCAAGTGCACGCCCCCAAAACGCCCTCACGTCCCCCACATGCGCCACCGGAACGACAGGTCCGCTCTCCGACACCGCCAACCGCAGAGATCGACACGTCCGGGACAGGGCTGACCGAGATCGATTACGAGGAAAAAACGGCCGGGTATCAGGCTGCGTCTCTTTTGAGGCGAGGTATTGAGGCTCGCTGAATAGCTTGACGTGGGCCGTAAACGGCGCTGGCCTATCCGAGCGGTAAGTGGAGGGATCATAGCCTAACAAGGGGGTTAGTGCCGCACGCATCGTGCCGGGAATACGTACTGCAGTTGAATCTCCTCTGTCAAAGAAGACCGACCAGCTTTGCGAGGCCGGCTCCGAGAGCATCACCTGACTCTCTGTTAACATCCTCGTCACGCCCACCGCTGCCACTTGCGATCCTTGCATGGCATCTTCGGTACCTGCAGGATCACGAACCCCGTCAAAATCTGCGCCCACAGCCTGACAAGGGGGCTAGTGCCGCACGCATCACGCTGAGAATACGTACTGCGGTTGAATCTTCTCCACTATCGAGATCACATAATCGGGCCCCATACCCACCACATCAATGGCCATCGTCAACAAGAGGAAGTATGTGAAATGGTACACGTATTTGTCCGTCTCGCTCGTATGCATCCGTGTCAGCATGGTCATCACGAGCGGGCGCATGTACGGTTTTGGGTGTGACCTGTTGTGGCGTCCTAGTGCATGGCACTTACGGATCGACATGCCGGACGACGCCTTCCAGCAACTCGAACCCCCATACAATCGTGCAGCTTGCTCGGCATCGGTATTCACTTACGAAGCGCGGTCTTGTCTTGCTCGAGCAGAGGCGCGACATCCTGCGCAGGTCGGCCACGGAACTTGGACAAATAAGACGACGCACCTCTTCCCACCTGAGCTTCGCAACATTTTTGAGGTAGATGCCACCCGCGAGACGTACGGCGCGATCTGGGGCGTTGCCGAGGATGAGGGCGATGAGATGCGGGAGAAATCCTTGCTGAACAGTGAGCTGGTTAAGCTGTTGTTCGGCTTGTTTTCTCGATGTTGGCTGGAGCGATGCACTCAGCAGCGACGGCGAGAAAGGTTCCACTGTGCAAACGCCATCACGTGATCGTTGTCAACACGTCAGAACGGTTGACTGTGGAGTCTGGACGCGCTCAGAGGCTACTTGTCGTGATGGAGGGACTCTGGTTTCCGACGCTGTGAATCAGATTCCGACACAGGTACCTGTATCTTCAATGGCTCAGTCATCGCTCAGTCGCAGATACGCTGGTTACTCGGAAGAGAGGAGGAAGCGAGGAGGTGCCGTACAGGGGTTTATTTCCACCCTACTTATAAGTTACATGTATTAATGGAAAATGATTATCAGCCGAGTTCAAGTGGAAAGGCGCGGAGATAAGTTGGTCGAAGCACGATTTGTGCGTTACACCGAAACAAATCGGTGTGTACAAGTTGTTCTGTCACGGGCTACAATAGCAGCATAAGCAGTCGGACCCCCACGTTAGGTTGTCTCGACCCTACCTAACTGGAAATGGTTAAGAGGCATTCCCGCGGGAGTGCGACCTAGTCCCGAAGCATGGTCTCAGCTTGCAGCATAACAGGAATAGTTCAAAAAAGCTGCGCACCTTCAATCCAGAGCAGCCCGGGCAAGTCCATTCTGTCAGTCTGTGTCGCGAGATGTCCACTATGCAACTGGCAGCGGTTGGTACTAGACCCTGCCAGAAGTTGACTCACGGCCTGCTTAGGTCAATCTTCCATGATGCAAGTGGACAACCTTACACCGGGAAATGCCGGTACTACTTGCTCGGCTATGTTTGATAACATCTTCTCTACCTCAGACGCTTCTGCTGTCTGGTCAGACCGAACACGCGTTGCCAATTACCTTTGTTTCGAGGGCTGCATAGCTCGCGTGCAAGGAGACCTCAATATCGTTCCAAGAAATGCCGCGGTCGAGATCGACGCCTTTTGTTCAGATGTCGACAACGTCAATTTTGAACAGCTCAAACGAGACACCGAGAAGATCGGGTATCCAGTGTTGGGTCTGGTTCAGCAAATTGTCCGCCAGGTCAATGCCAAACACTCGGGTCTTGGGGAGTGGGCTCATTATGGTGCAACGACTCAGGTAGTTCTTCCATCCATCAGGCGGCAGAATATCGGTGGAATTGACTGCGGGTTTGTAACAGGACGTGACTGACACCGCAACCGTCCTTCAGATTGCGTCGACACTCGAGATCGTCTCTGCGTCGCTTCGCCATATCGTCGAGAGCCTTCGTACGCCCACTTTTCGCCATATCGCCACGCCCATGGCTGGGCGCAGCAACCTTCAACATGCTGTCCCTATGACATTGGGCTTCAAACTCGCCCGTCTCCTTGCCACTTTCCAACGACACCAGCAACGCCTCGAGCAACTCAGGCCGCGAGTTCTCGTGCTCGAGTTCGGGGGCGCAGCTGGCACACTCGCCTCCCTCCCTGCGGACAAAGCGCTGCTATGCCAGGAAGCACTCGCAAGGGGTCTCGGGCTTTCAGTTCCCGAGATCGCCTGGCACACGGAACGTGACCGTATCGCTGAATTCGGTGGATTCTTTGCACTCTTGACTGGGACGTGTGCCAAGTTTGCGACGGACGTCAAACTTCTCATGCAAACTGAAGTGGCTGAAGTCGCCGAGCCTTTCTATAACCAGCGTGGTTCATCCTCGACGATGCCACAAAAGCGGAACCCTATCTTGTGTGCCTACGCTCGACTGGTCCGTGGGAGATCGAGTGGATTGCCTTGCCGGAGATGTCCAAGTTGACCTGCGCCACACTGAAACACACCGCTGATTTAGTGTCTGGCCTGGAAGTACACCCCGGAGCGATGGAGAAGAACTTGAACGCTACGAAAGGTAGAGTTGTTTCTGAGGCGGTGATGATGGCCCTTGCAGACAAGATGGGACGGCAAGCTGCGCGCGATCTTGTTTACGATCTCTGCCGGAGGAGTGCAAACGAAGACGTGCCGTTGGTTGAAATACTGTGTGCTGACGAAAAAGTGGCTTCCGCCGGACTCGGGAGGGACGCACTGTGCCGCTTGTGCGACCCTGCAAATTATTTGGGGTTGTCCGTTGAGATGACTGAGGGTGTCGGAAGTGAGTAGTAGATGGATAGCAAGATGCCTAATTGGAGCGTGGTGCTAATCTGAATGGTACACAGAGAATGATTCGCCCGCGATGCGGAGCTTCCTTGTACATGATGCATCCCCCGACGGCAGCTTTACACGGTGGCTTTTCGTTGCCAACACGGCGACCTGTCAACGAGCTCAGGGATGATATAATAAACGGGTACATCGAGGAAGACCTATATCTATGGGTAAATTCGTACTCGGCGGTGGTCTGGAGGAGACGGTCGTCGGTCGAGATGCTGCATCGATGTTGGTTCTTCGATCATCGTCCTCGAAGCAACTCCGTAGAGCGCGGCACGTAGCATCGTCGAGTACGCCCCGCCGCTCATCCTCCCGTCTTTATCACCTATTTTTCCCCCTTCCTTCCCTCGCCTCCCATCCCCATGTCTAACATTTCTAACATCATACCTCTCATCGCGTCCCATTTCTTGGGTAAGTCGTTCCATGCACGAAATCGGCAGCGCTAACACGTCTCTGGTGTTATTCTGTGTGGTTTGTACGGCCCCCTTTGCTTGGTGCTCGCACAACGTTTGACCCGTGATAGGTTGTATGGCCTCACGTTGGCGCAAACATGGTACTATTTTCACTCCTTCCCAAAGGATAACTGTTACACAAAGATCCTGGTCGGTGTCGTCCTCCCCTGTACGTATTCTAAACTCAACGTGTCCCGCTAGGTCGCATTCCTAAGGTAGACTAGCTAACCGGAGAATGCCCAGAGGAACTCATCGTACTTCCAGCACCCTTGGCACGGCCCAAATCGTGCTCGTGTCCGCGTCAATATACCAATATACCATCATTTATGCTGGGGATATCGTCATGTCTGGTTATGTCACGTCGCAACCCGATCTAGGTCATTTGAGGTGCGTGTATGCGCCTAACTCAGCGCGTTTTTAATCAAGGATCGTGTCTCTAGGCGTCGATGGGCGTTTCCGTAGGCGCTCTCTTTCAGTTTCATTTCTACCAGACCAGTTTTATTTTTGGTGTTGCCCAGTCCTTGATTGCATTTGGAGTGCAACTGTGAGTCACGTTCATTGTGTTCTTCTCCCGAGGTGACCTTGACATCATTCTTCTCCCCATTAGGGCATATGCACATCGTATTTGGAGATGTGAGTACCACTCAGAACAATAACGTTCAATCTGACCCAGCGTTCTAGTGAGTTTTTGCAATCGGTTATTGACCATTCCCATCGTAAGTGACGCATTATCGGGTGCTCCGCGGACTAAGCATCTCGATGCCAAAAGGTCGTTTTGGCATTTATTGCACTAAGTTAGTCGTATCCAACTTATTGGGGCACACTCAAAAGCGCTCAAATCAACTTCGCTTAGGTTGTGGCGCAGGTATGACTCTTGCGACGTCAAAGACGTGTCCGTGCTTATGATAGCTTGATAAGCTATGCTAATAGAGACGTACGTGTGGCGGACATTTCCTGTCCCACCGTTGACTGAACCCTTCCTCACGGTGTCATAACTCCGCAATTGCAGAGCTCCTCACGGGGAGGTAACGTCAGTCGCCCTTCCTCCATTTTCGAGCACTGAATCATGAGAACAATCCGTCTCACTTTCCAACATGTAGATCTCCGCACTGACCTTTTACCTTTCTTCGATCGCCTGTGATCTTCTCATCGCCGGCTCGCAAGTCTACTTGTTTCGTAAATCAAGGACTGGGATAGGGCGGTAAGTTTTTTCTTATTGACACAAGCGGTGCAGCACCAACAAATCGGATTAGACTAGGTAGTCTCATCACGAAGCTGACCATTTTGGTCATCCATGTTGGGCTACTGACAAGG
>JBBPMA010000930.1:0-15211 GCA_038090075.1 Xanthoconium purpureum | reverse complement strand
GGGTGCTGCGTTTGATGATGCGCTCGTCAAGTCTGTCGGTAGCATTGTAGGAATGGAGGGACGTGCGTTCAGCAACTACGGTCGCGCAGGTCTCGACTTCTGGACGCCGAATATCAACCCATTCAAGGACCCACGATGGGGACGTGGACAAGAAACCCTAGGCGAAGATCCTTTCCATTTGTCCAGCTATGTGTACAACCTTGTAACTGGCCTGCAGGGTGGCGTTGATCCCTATCCGTACTACCAAGTTGTCGCGACGTGCAAACATTTTGCGGGGTATGATCTGGAAGGCTGGGAGGGCAATACTCGTTACGGGTTTAACGCGGTAATCACTACGCAAGACCTGAGCGAGTATTACTTGCCCCCTTTCCAATCTTGCTATCGTGATGCCAAAGCTGGTGCTGCTATGTAAGTCACACTAGAGATACTTCAGACAGCATTCGCTGATAGAATTTGCCATCCGGGTGTAGCTACAATGCTGTAAATGGCGTTTCGGCGTGTGCAAACACATACCTTCTCCAAGACATCCTACGAGACTTTTGGGGGTTCGCACAAGACCGCTGGGTAGGCTCTACTCTGATAACGTTCAGGAAATGTCTGACATTCTTGCCATTAAGATTACCTCCGATTGCGACGCAGTTGGTGAGCTTTTCCTCCTTTATTTTTTGACCATCAAAGCGAGGTCAATTGATGATTTTACCAGAAAATATCTACAATCCTCACAAATATACCACTACACCTCAGCAAGCTGTTGCTGATGCTTTGGCGGCTGGCACTGATATCGACTGTGGTGTATTCTCCGAGCCATTTTACGAGACATGGCTTCCAGTAGCCTACAATGAGTCTCTGATCACGGAATCGCAGCTTAGGACCGCCTTGACACGCCAATACGCATCTCTCGTTCGGTTAGTGCGTGAACAAGCTGTCGTTGGCACGGCTTTCGATACCCTTTCCATCGACGTGATCAACACCGGTAAAGGTGAGTGGAACCAAGGCTCTTTGTTTCGCAGATCAAGTCGCCGACTCGTTCTGCTAGTGACCTCCGACTATGTGGTGCTGTTGTACTCGAGTGGTCAATACGGGCCCACGCCTCACCCCAACAAGTCCCTTGTGTCCTACACCCGACTCCACAGTATTGCACCTCTACTGCGGTGTTGCCTATTACCCTTGGTGCCCTTGACAGGGCAGACATGTATGGTAGCTTTTGGCTCTACCCCAGCACGTACACGTTCGCTCTGGACACGATGGGCACCTTGACCTATGAATTCACGTTGACGGGTGACGCTGCTCAGCTGACACGCTTTCCCCAAAGTCCCGCGATGTCTTCATGATTCCGGAGACATGATATTGCCGACGCAATAAGACGTTATATTTTCATGTGTTATACAATGAGTAGATCAAGACTCATGAATCATGTCGAGTGCACAGTGTATACGGTGTCGCCGATCCTGGGCAACACTCTTCGTGTTTTGGTTGACCTTGGCCTCCGTTTATTTTATCTGAAGGTAGTGGATTATGTACGGTGTGGAAGTAGGGAACGCGTGTTAAATAATAACCATACTTTGCTCACTTCTCTTTTGGAATTGCCTTGCGGTGACTTATCCCCAGCGTTCACATTGCCGTCCATCAGGAATTTTGCAAAATGGGGCAATTGCCGATTTGGGTGAGGGTTGAGAGCGACTGCGCTCGAACGGACATGACGAGGGTGGTCGCCGAGTGGTGGCGCTCGAGAAGCCCGACCTGGGAGAAAATGTGAATGGTGAGTGAATGCGCTCGAACAGAGGTAGCGAGGGTGGTCGACTCGTGATGGCGCTCGAAGAAAGAGGCCAGGCACGAGGGGCGAGCAATTATGCTCAACGGAAGATAGTGAGGGTGTGTGGTTGACCGGTCAACCAGCAGTGGCGCTCAAACGCCGAACAGGAATGACGAGGCGACAGGCAAGTAATTGCGCTCGAATAGACACGGCGAGTCCGATCGATCAGCGGTGGCGCTCGAACGGGCAGGATGACGGCGAGAGGTGAGTACTTGAGTACTAGTATTGGCGTTCGAATGGACGAGGTGGTGGCAAGGGTGGGCGAACCAGGGTGCCGAAGGTACCCTGGTTCATAGTCTGTGTGAGAGAGAGGACGCCATCAAGTCCCCTTACCGCATCCATCAGGCACCCTCCTCCGAGGATTGGGTCTGGACGGTAGCGCAGAGGGGGATAGGGAGTCGGGAAGGGCAGTTTCGCGCCTGCGAAAGCTCTCGTCAGGGGGCTTAACCGCTACCCCAACCGACATCCTTCCAGTGCTGTGTAGGGAGCTCCCAGCCACGACGTCTGGGGAGTGGGCGTGATGGACAGTGACTGGACGTCGGACCCCGGGCAGTCGCCTCGCGGGGTGTGTATCCCGCAGTGACCACGGAGGGTGTGCGCGCGCGACCCGGAACGGGGCTGGTTGCTAGTGGGGAGATGGCGGGTGGGGAGAATGAGGCTTCCTCTCAGCGGGGTGCCAGCAGGGACCCGTAAAGGGTATGCTCCCATGGGCCAACGGGGCAGTCCGAACCCTTCCGAATTGTTGGGCCCTACGCGCCGTCGCTAACAACATGGAATAGCTACTGGCTTGCGTGACTCAAGCAAATCTCACGGGCACGAGAAGTGCAAACAAGACTTCCTGGTGCTCTTCGGCCTGGACGAACGTATGAGCAAAAACTATGAAGGACTGGAACACATTGAATTGGACTCGGGTAATTAGCTTGGTGAAAAGAGAGGTCGAAAGAGTAAACAAAGAGGAGATACAGGCGAATTGACCTGACCAGCGCCCACAAGCTTCCTAACATGGAATACCTTCCTCCCTTCACGTGTTTAGACTGATTGCCATATAATCTCCCTCAGTCACGACAGAGGACAAGTCCTGGCCATCATTGTCCTTCATGTTGAAGGTATAGTGGGTGTCCCCAGGGGAGTAGTCCCCATTACTTGGGCCGAGAGGACCAAAGGCGACAGCATCCGTAAAGTTTACCGTTCCAAAATTGACATAGGTGCCTCCAATTTCTCGGACTATCCACCCTGCGTCCCGCCCACAAAGCGCGTATGCAGAAGTGAGGGACACAGTCTTTGTCTGGCCGGTGTTGGAATTCCAGAATGTAACCTCAGCGGACGTAGTTGAAGAAGAAGTAACAATGACATCGATGGAGTCTCCAGCAGAGACTGGGATGTCAGGAACAGAGGTCAGGTCATGATCAGGAGACCACCAGTACAGAGCTAAAGACAAGAATGATGGGTGACATGGTTCGTGAAACATGGTTTAACGACTTTTACCTTCGTAATAGGCATGACCATTGTCATCGAGACCAAAAAAGACCCCCGCCGCAAGTGTAACACCGGAGCATGCGAAACCGTCGATAGTAACAAAGGCGCTGGCAATGGATGCGATGTCACTGCTTTGACTGACAGTGGGAACTTGGATCATTGCAGCAACGAAACTGAAAGTTCCCTGTCACGACGAGATGGAATGAGATCAAGACAAGGTCTGTGAGACTGACGACACACATTTGAATCCGTACTCCACACAGCACCGGCCATGTCGGGAGTAACCCCGGGGGGGGAAATGGCCTGCACTGGAACTACAGGAGCGAGGATGAAACTGGAGATGAGAGAGAGACCGAAGAGCATCGCGAATGCAGAGTGTATGGCTGACAGAACACGGGATGTCTCAGGAGGCTCTGGATCCCAGTGTTCAGCATGGCCTTGCCTTTTATGCATTCCACAGGTCTTCGTGCTGCTGGCGGTGTTTCGTATGTAGAAGTGTGTTACAATCTAAGGAGGCTTTGGAGACGTCGTAGATTGTCTCAAGGCACAGTCATCTAACCCTCACCGATCGCAATAAACTCATGTCTAGATCTCTCACCCTGGAGTCATCTGAAGAGTCGAGCTGAGCAGGGAATCCTGGTCAGGTTAGTACGTTGAAACAACTATATCCTTCTGGAGGACATCGAATGGTCAGAGGTATGCCGAGCTGCAAAAACCAGCCTCTGTGCAGAACTACGCAGAACCTGATATGGCCCCTGGGCGCAGAGTCCGATAACTCGCAGTCAAAGTGGGTGGCCATATCAAGTCAATCTGTGAGGTTAAGTTCTGGCTCAGCTCAGTTCCCGACCGCTAAACGAGTGACTTGACTACAGCTTGCACAACTCGGGAATGCCGCCTGGCGGCGGCGCAAACCTTGCTTGTCAGATGGGGAGCTGCACTTGTAAACGGATGGCAAAACTGTCCATTGAACCAAGTAGCTATATGATGCAAAACACGACTGCTATCATATGGATGCAAATAGGGATTAGCACGGGTAAACCCGCGGATACTGGCGGTCAGAGCTCCGACCCGTACCCGACCCGTGCCATACCCGTACCCGTGAACCCACGGTTCTCACATTTCACGGGTACCTCTGATAGGTACCAGGGTACATACCCTGTCACGGGTGGACAGGCGGGGACCGACGACAACGATGACACGGTGGTCATGTTGCCACGTCCTTCAAGTCGTTGTTGTCGTGTCGTCCACGGACGAGGCGGTAAGGCAAATTGGCAGACGAACGATCAGGCTCGAAAGCACATGATGGCGGCGACAGACAAGCGTTTGCACTTGAATGAACACGGTAGGGACAGGAGACGAGCGATCGGGCTCGAAAACACATGGTGACGGCCACAACGAGCGTTTGCACTCGAATGGACACGGTAAAGGCGGAAGATGAGCGACCAGGGCAGAAAAGACACGATGGGGGCTGGAGACGAGCGGTGGCACTCGAATGGACACGGGGAGGGAGAGGACGAGTGATTGTGCTCGAAGGAACACGGTGGGGGCGAGAGAGGAGCGGACGCGCTTGATTGGACACGGTGGGAGCAGGAGATGAGCGGTGGCGCTCGAATGGACTGCGTTGTTGGCGTCGTGGCGTCGTTGTTGCGAGGTGGGTGAGAGCGAGGGAGAGAGATGGCGCATTGTCGTGATGTCGTCGTCGTGGGATCCTCGTCGTGGGCCATCGTGGCGTCGTCGTCGCGAGGTGGGTGAGGGTGAGGGCGCGTCATCGCGTCTGAGTCGTCGCGAGGTGGGGGAGAGGGTGCGTCCTCGTCGCATCGTCTTCGTTGCCGCGTCGTTGTCACGTGTGGAGGGAAGCGTCAAAGGCGTAACTGAGGGTGTTGTCCCAGAGCGACGGCGAAAACAATGCCAGCAAGAAGCGCGACTATGTGAAATCTACCACCCAAGCCTGCCTTCCCCGCCACCCCGTGTACATGACTCCCATGTTCACCGCCCATCCCACTCGTGTCAATTCGAACGCCCCCATTCAGCTAACGACGCGTTGTTGTCGTCGCGTTATTGTTGACGCATTCTCTCCTTCTCCCTCGTCCTCATCCGCCCCGCGACAACGACGTGACGAGAACACCGACTTGGACAACATCACGGTAACGCGACGACGACGACGTCATCCCTCACTTCCACCGCGTCCTTCCCACCCCAACCGTGCGTGTTCGAGTCCTACCACTCGTTTCCCGCTCCAACCTGTCCATTTGAACCCGACCGCTCGGCTCTCGCTCCTACCGAGCCCCTTTCAATCAAGCGCAACCACCCCCACCCTTCATCCGTGCTCGAGCGCAATCGCTCGTCTACTGGCCCCACCATCCGTCCTTGAGCGCGATCGTTCGTCCACCGGCCCTACCATCCATCCTTGAGCGCAACTGCTCGTCTCCCAGCCCCACCGTGTTTCATCGAGCGCGATTGCTCGTCCACCGACCCCACCATCCGTCTTCGAGTGCAACCGCTCGTGTCGTACCCCCAGCATCCGTCTCGGGCGCCAGCGCCCGTCCACCAACCCCACCATGCATCCTTGAGTTCAACCGCTCATCTCCCAGCCCCAACGTGTTTCATCGAGCGCAATCGTCCACCGCCCGGTTCACCCCCACCATCCGTTCTTGAGCGCAACCACCTGTACCACACCTCACCCAGCATTGCCCCGCTCCCACACCACACCTACACTCCCCTGCCGTTTACCCCCATCTCTGCCCTGCTTGTTCACTCCCAAACCCTGTCCTCGCTCGCCCCACCGTTCGCCCAACCCCGCCTTCCCTCCAAACGCAACAACGGGACGACGCGACGACATGACGATGCGATAACGTGAAGACATGTCAACGCAATGGCGCGATGGCACGACGATGACGCGACGATGCGGACAATGCGATGACATAACGATGACGATGATGCCGACGACAACGCCGACGATGCGTCATCGTCGACGCTGCCCTTGCCCTCGTCATCGTGCTCGCCCTGAGAGGGGTGATAGAAGCGACGGTACGTAGAGTCGGGAAAACACGCCATTCGCTTGCTAACCCCCCTACCCCACCCTTCTCCTCTCGAAAGGCCACAGATCGACCCCGTCATCCTCCGGGAGTTCATGGAGCCGGAAAGACAACCCATTTGCTTACCAACCCTCTTTACCTCGCCCTTCTCTCGAAAGAATCCCGATGACGGATATGAACCTACGTCCGAACGCAAAGAGCCCAGGTCGTACCTACAAGTGGTACGACGGCATGCCAGTTTATGCCTATGGTCATGGCGAGCACTATACGACATTCAGAAACTTGTGGACGCGGGAAAAAGGGTTACTCATATCGATACCCCGGCTTTCGATACCCTTTCCATCGACGTGACCAACACCGGTAAAGGTGAGTGAAACCGAGGCTCTTTGTTCCTCAATTCAAGACGCCGACTCGTTCTGCTATAGTGACCTCCTGGCGCTATTATACTTAAGTGGTCAATACGGGCCCACGCCTTACCCCAATAAGTCCCTTGTGTCCTACACCCGACTCCACAGCATAGCACATGGTCGCACCTCTACCGCGGTGTTGCCTATAACCTTTGGTGCCCTTGCCAGGGCAGACATGTATGGCAGCTTTTGGCTCTACCCCGGCACGTACACGTTTGCCCTGGACATGATGGGGGCCTTGACCTATGAATTCACGTTGACGGGTGACGCTGCTCAGCTGACGCGCTTTCCCCAAAGTCCCGCGATATCTTCATGATTCCGGAGGCGTGATATTACCGAGGCAATAAAACGTTGTATTTTCATGCGTTATACAATGAGTAGATCAAGGCTTATGAATCATGTCGAGTGCATAGTGTATACCGTGTCGCCGATCCTGGGCAACACTCTTCGTGTTTTGATTGACCTTGGCCTCCGTTTATTTTATCTGAAGGTAGTGGATTATGTACGGTGTGGAAGTAGGGAACGCGGGTTAAATAATAATCATGCTTTTGCGAAATGGGGCAATCGCCGATTTGGGTGAGGGAGGAGAGCGACTGCGCTCGAATGGACATGGCGAGGGTGGTCGCCGAGTGGTGGCGCTCGAGAAGCCCGACCTGGGAGAAAATGTGAATGGTGAGTGAATGCGCTCGAACAGAGGTAGCGAGGGTGGTCGACTCGTGATGGCGCTCGAAGAAAGAGGCCGGGCACGAGGGGCGAGCAATTATGCTCAACGGAAGATGGTGAGGGTGAGTGGTGAGCGATTCGAATGGACGCAGTGTGTGGTTGACCGGTCAACCAGCAGTGGCGCTCAGAGGCCGAATAGGAATGACGAGGCGACAGGCGAGCAATTGCGCTCGAATAGACACGGCGTCTGATCGACCAGCGGTGGCGCTCGAACGGGCAGGATGATGGCGAGAGGTGGGTACTTGAGTACTGGTGTTGGCATTCGAATGGGCGAGGTGGTGGCAAGGAATAGCTACTGGCTTGCGTGACTCAAGCAAATCTCACGGGCGGGCACGAGAAGTGTAAACAAGTAGAAATAAGACTTCCTGATGCTTCTTCGGCCTGGAAGAACGTACGAGCGAAAACTATGAAGGAAACAAATGTCATTGAATTGGACTCGGGTAATTAGCTTGGTGAAAAGAGAGGTTCAAAGAGTAAACAAAGAGGAGATACAGGCGAATTGACCTGACCAGCATCCACAAGCTTCCTAAGATGGAATTCCTTCCTCCCTTCACGTGTTTATCAGACTGATTGCCATATAAGCCCCCTCAATCACGACAGAGGACAGGTTGTTACTCTCGTTATTTATGTTGAAGATATTGTTGGCGTTCCCAGGGTAGTAGTCCGCAACACTTGGGCCGAGAGGACCAAAGGCGACAGCATCCGTAAAATTTACCGTTCCAAGTTTGGGATAGTGATTTGGATGCACTCGGACTATCCACCCTGCGTCCTCCCCACAAAGTGCGTGGGAAGAGGTGAGGGACACAGTCTTTGTCTGGTCGATGTTGGAATTCCAGAATATGACATCAGCGGATGTAGTTGAAGAAAGAGTGACAATGACATCGATGGAGTCTCCAGCAGAGACTGGGATATCAGAAACGAGGGTCGGCTCGGGGTCGGGAAGCCACTGGTACCAAGCTAGAGACAAGAATGATGGGTGACATGGTTTGTGGATACCTGGTTTAACGACTCTTACCTTCGTAAATGGTATTGCCCTCGACGACACCAAAAGAGACCCCAGCCAAAAGCGAGACACCGAGGCATGTGCCAGTGAAACCGTCGATAATAACATAGGCGTCGGCAAGACCTTCTTGAATGAAAGTGGGAACTTGGATCATTGCAGCAACGAAACTGAAAGTCCCCTGTCACGATGAGATGGAATGAGATCGAGACAGGGTCTGTGAGACTGACGACACACATTCGAATTCGTAATCCACGCAGCACCGGCCATGTTAAGAGTATTTGAGGAGACGACTTGCGCCGGAACTACAGGAGCGAGGATGAAACTGGAGATGAGAGAGAGACTGAAGAGCATCGCGAATGCAGAGTGTATGGTTGACAGAATACTGAATGTCTCAGGAGGCTCTGGACCCCAGCGTTCAACATGGCCTTACCTTTTATGCATTCCACAGGTCTTCGTGCTGCTGGCAGTGCTTCGTTTGCAGAAGCGTGTTACAATCTAAGGAGGCTTTGGAGACGAGATTGTCTCAAGGCACAGTCTTCTAACCCTAACCGATCGCAATAAACTCGTGTCTATATCTCTTGCCCTGGAGTGATCTGAGGAGTTGATTTGAGCAGGGAATGCTGGTCAGGTTACGTTGAAACAACTATATTCTTCTGGAGGACATCGAATGGTCAGAGGTATGCCGAGCTGCAAAAACCAGCCTCTGCGCAGAACTACACTGAACCTGATATGGCCCCTGGGCGCGGAGTCCGATAGCTCGCAGTCAAAGTGGATGGCTGTATCAAGTCAATCTGTGAGGTTAAGTTCCGGCTCAGCTCAGTTCCCAACGGCTAAACGGGTGACTTGACTACAGCTTACACACAACTCCGGCTATGTGCCAGGGCAGTCCAACTCTGCTGGCCGCTTGGGTTGGACGAAAGCTTCCGTTGCTGATGTGGCTCACAATCAGTCGCTGTCACGGTCTGGCAAAGGACTTGTTTGAGGGCATGGTTGTGGGACGCCATGTCACAGGCTGTGCTTGCATCATGCAGTGAGCAGATGTTGGTGCTAATGGGGGAAGGAGAAACAGGTAGCTTCAAAAGCTGCAGGCTTCTTTTCGAGAGGGGCGTCCCAACCACAAATGCTGCCGGCATCAGCAAACTTGCACAAACGTGACATTAGGTGGCGATGTCATCACCACACCGACTGTCGACCTTGCATGCAGTTAAATACATGATATCATATTGACATAGGACTATAGATAATCTCACGTTGGAATTTTTTTCTGCTATGTAACGAGTCAGATCAAGTGAGTACTTACTCAGAAGACAACGGGGCAGCGCATGCGTGACATGCCCGGCGGGTGAGGCAGGGCCTCACACCCACACGGTTAATGTGGTGGGCGAATTGTCAAGCGAGCATTCGAGGCAGTGAACGAGCGCTGAAACATGGTTGAGGCGGGCGATGAGAGACAGTTCCGGATGAATGGTGCAACGAGCGGCGCACGCTGCGAGTCGAAACAACTCGAAACGACTCGAATCACGGTCGCTAGCTGAGGAACAAGCGAGTCAGCACAAGCGGCAAAAACACACGACACACATACCTAGGCCACCTATTCCACCTCCCAAGTACCACAGATGACTCACCAACCATCCAAATCCACCCCGTCGACACGGAGGACTAAAATCGTGATCTAAAAGTGTCAGTAACCCCAGGAGGACCTACCAGGTCATTCGAAAGCACCGAGACTGAATCGGGTGAGTGGGACCGTTCGGATACAGTGTATATGGACAAGAGAAGCAGGGGAGTGATCCAGAGCCACGAAATACGAAGACGAGGCAGAGAGGCAGACTTGGAAGATGAGTGTTGATCCAGTGGTGCGAAGATGGATCGAGTCGACAGGTTGTCGTAAAGACTTTTCAGGTGAGTATTTTGACAATCCTCAGCCAAGGAAAGGTCAGGTTGTGTTAGACCCACGGGCAAGAGTTATGTTTATTGACCTTCGACGCAGAACAGACTGGTAGCCTCGTTGACACCCGAGCCTGTGTCCATGTATGAGCCCGTGTCTGAACTTGGAGAGAGCAAGGGTGAGCGAGAGCGAGATGGCGGGCTCGGAAGTCCGTGAGATGTCTTCACCATCGTTGCCGTCGTCTCGTGCGAGTAAATTGGTCCCCAAAGCACGGTCTGGATGCGCTGAGTCGAACGCCATGGTCGAGAACGCGTAAAGAGATTAGATTACATAAGGCGCTAATCAACAAGGCCAGGTGGCTGTGACTATTGGCAACTACGTGTGAGGGGCTTGCCAAACGGAATGCACCAGACTTTATGTGAGGAAACTCAACTGTCATTAGCTGCCACCGTAACGGATGGGTGGCCTACGAGACTAACACGGTGATATGTGTCATGAGTTCGTTAATCTAGATTTTGTCGTCACGATCAAAGGGATCTCACACTCAAACTAAGTACTCGACAATCTCCAAAACGAATCCATTGAAATTTTATAGTCATTATCTCGCCGCCGTGTCATGAAACAACCACAACCTAGTTCACAAGTCTATAATTGGTGACTAGTAATTCTCCTGTCTGACTCTGTCCATTGAATCCCGATCATGACGCTGATAACTGTCCGGTTCCTATCACAAGGTAAATAAACTTGACGTGCTCAACCTATGTGTAAAAAGTAGCCCGTTAGGCTCTGAGTCAGGATAGCACACACCGCAGAACCTGTGTGGGACGTACCACCCACCAATGCATCTACGACAAGGTCACGTTTTGTGCTCGGACGACATCCGTACCGTATATGACGATAAAAGTATCATTTCCCGTCTTGCACACGCCCGGCCAAAACGCAGGCGCTTGCGCGACCACAAGCTTGTTTCCCCACGTATTGCCATTATCTCCGCTCGTGACCATCTTGACTGCTTCGTCGCTCGCCCCAGCAACGCCCGTATCCTCATTCGTCATGAACGCCGTCACGAGCGTCTCATCGACGTCGGCCACCTGCGGCGCACCAGCGCTGAGCTTGTTCGGCGCAGCATACACCAGCCCGCGCGGGCCCCACGTACTGCCGTCGTCCGAGGACACGCTCTGTTGGACTTGGAAGATGGCCCCACCGTTTTCTCCCGACTCGAATACGGCGAGGTGACTCGAGGCACCGTTTGACACGACGGTGATCATGCCGTCGCGCGAGTCAGACTTGTCAGCGCCGATGGCGACGACGGGCAGGGACCACGACAGACCCCCGTTGGTCGAGCTGGACATGACGATGTCTTGGTCCGTGGCGTTGTTTTCGCGGGAATAGTAGATCTGGAGTACACCTAGACTCGTCAGGCGGAGGAATGGCTCCCACACGCCGTTGTCTAGAAATATTGAGAGTGAGTCAGATTGGAAGCATGCAAGAAGCGACAAGACTCGCTGTTTGGATTTGGGTTCGCCGGGTTCTCAGCTGCCTGGCTGAGGAACTCCCAACTCTTTCCACCGTCATCGGAAGAGCTGACAGTGATGCGATAGTAGGTGTAGTTTCCCTTGCCTTGCATGTCGTGATTGCGGAATGCAGCAAGTATACGACCGCTGGGTAGCTGGAGGAGATATGTGTTATCGATGTCATGTGCGTTCGATGGGCCGGTGGCAATCGAACCGAGTACTCTCCAGGTACCACCAGAATTGGTGCTAGATAGGGCCTTGATTGTGTTGTTGTTGCCCTCGAAATAGGTGGCGGAACCGAGAAGTGAGCCATCATTTGCGATGACTGCCCGACCGTACGCATTGCCACCAGCCATGGTGCCAACCAAAGTGGGGGTTTTGGCTAGAAGTTGTTGGGTGCCCGAAGGCCTGGAGTGGGCCAACTCGGAGAGGAAGAAGGCAACAACGAGTAGTGCAGGAACGAACCTCATAGTTGGACGAGGACGACGAGAGAACAGGCCGAAAGCAGCGCAACTGATCTTGATCTTATACCCTGTTAATTTGATAAGGAGCGCAGCCTCGTTGATGGAGCTGTGGAGAACCGAATCTTCGATATCCCCGTCGAGACTCTAAAAAGGGGCGGATGCATATGCCAAGTGATGAAAGTACTAGACGAAGAAGTCAACTCGGTTATTAACGTGAACCGCGAAATGAGTGTTCCACCTGTTTCAAATGATATTGATGAGCACGGCTATACCTTGATCTTGGATAAAGGTGCCGTTGACCGCATGATTGATCACGACAAACAGAAAGTTCCAGTGCGCCTCCGAGTCCGTTCATATAAATTATATATTGGAAACAAAGGCCAAGGTTGATTTATTGGACGCACTTTATACATGCCGGAGCCCGCAAAGATAGTGACCGCAAGCTCGAAGACAGACTGGATTGAGCAAGGGGTCAGGAGTTTGGATGTGACCAAATCACCAAGCTTAGATTCATCACTCGAGACTGTCGCGATATCCCAAGTGGATAGCACTGTGGCAAGTCATCCTACGCATCATTTTACTTGCTAATTTGCCCTTGGGCCGGACGTAAAAAATCGCGATACACAAGCTAAATTTGACGTACACGGCCTCGATGTAACATATAGCGCGTTCAACAAAGAGAAACCTCCCTCGGGATGTCATGCGCTGCGAAACTTGTGTGCGAAACACCGCCCGTCACGACAGGGTCGCATTTTGCGCCCTGACCACATCCGTACCATATATCACGAGAAAAGTCTCTTTTCCTGTCGTGCACAAGCCCGGCCAGAACGAAGGTGGCTGACCGACCGTAAACTTGTTTCCCCACGTATTGCCAGTCCCCGCTCGTGACAATCTTGGCTGCCTCGTCGCTCGTCCCACCGGCGCCCGTATCCTCGTTGGTCATGAACGACGTGACGAGCGCCCCGTTGACATTAGTCACCTGGGGTGCCTGTGCGTTAAGCCCGTTCGGCGCCGCGTACACGACCCCGCGCGGGCCCCATATATTTCCGTCGTCTGAAGACTCGCTCTTCTGGACTTGGAAAATGCCGTTTTGCTCTGACTCGAATACGGCGAAGAGGTGACCAGAGGCACCATTTGGCGCGATGCCGATCATGCCATCACGCGCATCAGACTTGTCAGCGCCGATGACGACGGCGGGGTTGGACCACGTTGCACCGTGGTCAATTGAGGTGGACATGACGAGGTCCTGATCCGTGACGTTGTTTTCCCGGGAGTAGTAGATTTGAACTGCACCCGAGTTCGTCAGGCGGAGGAAAGGCTCCCACACACCATTGTCTAGGAACAGAAGCGAGTTAGATTGGCAGTATGCAGGAAACGACGAGACTTGCTGTTTGGAGGTGGCTTTGCCGGGTTCTCAGCAGCCTGGCTAAGGAACTTCCAACTCTTTCCGCCGTCGTCGGAAGAGGTGAGAGTGATGCGGTAGTAGGTATAGTTGCCCTTGCCTTGCATGTCGTGGTTGCGGAATGCAGCAAGTATGCGACCACCGGGAAGCTGGAGGATATATGTGTTGTCGATGTCATGTGTGCCTGATAGGCCGGTGGCGATCAGACTGAGTACTGTCCAGGAGCCACCACCGTTCGGGCTAGACAGAGCCTTGATCGTGTTGTTGCCGCCAGCAAAGTAGGTGGCAGAACCGAGGAGCGAACCATCGTTTGCGACGGTTGCGCGACCGTATGTGTTCCCGCCAGCCATGTTGGCGGGAGAGCCGAGCAAGTGGGGGGTCGTGGCTACAGGATGTTGGGAGTATGAAGGCCTGCAAGTGGCCAAGAGGAAGAGGGCGACAGCGGTCGGCGTAGAAACAAACCTCATAGCGGGCAAAGCTGGTAAGACAGCATGCTCCACGGTGGGTTGATCTTGTACCCCACCATTAGGTAACGAGCGCAGCCTCGTTGGTGGAGCTGATCTTGCGTGCTTGCCCCATCAAGGGATGCGGCGTGTTGAGTGACTGGCCGGGAAGAAGGAAAGTCACCGCTGTCGCCAATGTCAAGACGAGAGATCTCTTAGACGAGAAAAGCTACGGTGGCGTTCCGGTTCTTCCAAAACGCGGAGCTCCGAACATAAGTATGAGGGTGGAAACAGTGGAGTCGGTGAAATTCGATTTCGCAACGCTTGAGGCCGGTTTTTCAAAGAAGAACATGAGCTGAGACTGGTCGCCAAAACAGTTGAGCAAGTGCAAGGAGGGGAGATTACGTAACACACCATCTGTGCATCCAAGCAAAAAGTTGAGCTTGACCCGAGCTGGTATGTCATCGCAGGCAGCCAAAAAACCAACCAAGTCCAGGCTTGGTGCGCCTTCCCAGCTGTCCCAGTCGAGTCGCAAAGGAAAACGAGCATGGAGAAAGAACATCGATATCCAGCCCGTCGAGGAAGGACTGGAGAGCCTTCGAGCGGAGGAACGCGTCGTCGGGTGAGTGAAGTCCCGAGGTGCTATCGTATTACACTCACGCCGACACGCAGCTCGATATTACAAAAACAAACAAACGACCAGCTGTTCGTAGTCGACACCAAAGGCGACAACCAAAGTGCGTTTGCGTGTACCGCATCCTCATCCCATGGCCGACCACTGATCCGCGCTTAAGTCCGGAAATCGCTACCTCGGTATTCGAAGGTGCAGTTGACGTCTGCTAAAATTATCTCACAGCGATCTGCTGTGCCTGCTGTCGTATCGCGCACGACGAAGCCATCTGCAGCCAAGATTTCGCGCGCGGACAAGGAGAGACTATTGCGAATTGGGAAACGTCCGCGGAGAGGGCCGTTCAACGCCATCATGGATCCGACCGAGTTCGGCGCAGGGAGTGCCGCCATCGACGTCTCGTATGCCGTGAAAC
>JBBPMA010000929.1:354-15212 GCA_038090075.1 Xanthoconium purpureum | reverse complement strand
AGATGCCGCTGAACACGAGAATCCTCTTCCTTGCCTACTGTGGTGTTGCGCTGTCCTTGCTGAAGAAATTCGACAATGAAGTCGTCGAGCCGTACATGGTATGGTTATCCTGTTTGTAGCTGACTACTCCGTTCATAGTCGGCAGGATGAACCATTTCATGTCCCGCAAGCACAGGCGTATTGCAGGGGGGAGTGGTCAACCTGGGACCCAAAGATCACTACGCCGCCAGGACTGTGAGTTTGTTTTGTTTCAATATGCAGCTCTGGTGATTAAACGGTCAATACCGCAGGTATATTCTTAGCGTTCTGCTTCATCGCACATTTGGGTTTCGTTGCAACCTGGCATTGCTGCGATTCACGGTGACCCTCACACTGATCTCCCTCCCGCTCTTCGTCACACGCCTCCTCGCATTTCATCAGCGTCGTCGGCCACCTCCGTTACTCGCACCAAGTCCCGAAGCACTCGTTCTATCCACATTTCCGATAGCTTGGTCTTATGGATTTCTGTACTACACAGAAATTCCTAGCCTCGTTTCAGTCTTGCTCACAGTCATGCTTGCAACGCAACACTTGCATCTGTCTGCAGCAGTGGTGCATCTCGTTGTCTAACATGTCTTGGCTTTAGTCCTCACTCTTAGCAGTCAGGTGTCGTCAGCTGTCTTTTCCGTCAGACGAACATCGTATGGGTGATGTATGCATTTGCCGTTAGTCAGCTTATGCGCTTGCGGTTCAGGCGCGGAAATTCGCTGTTACACGACCCACCTGCACTATCAGCTGGTCCAGGCAAGTAATATGAGTCCATTCCAGCTACCCATTCCAGCTGCGACATATTTTCAGGCGACTTTCTGCAGTTCATTGCGGGTGCCCCAGCCGCATTTCCAGAATTACTCGCATCGTTCATGCCTTATACACTCGTGTTGGCCCTATTTGGAGCATTCGTGTTCTGGAATGGTGGCATCGTGTTAGGTGGGGGATCTCGGAGGCAATCTTGTCTGTATTTGACATTGCTTTTCCACATTCTAGGCGACAAGGCTAACCACGTTCCTGTGCTGCATGTACCCCAATTGTACTACTTTATCGCGTTTGCGACATTGATGGGGTGGCCTGCAGTCATATTTGGTCGTGATGGCCCAGTGAAGCTTGCAAATGAAGTTGTTCGCCGCATGTTTGGGACCAAAAAGTCCGTTCGTCTTGACAAGAGAGAAAGGCCGCTGATGAGTTTGATACAGGAGAGTTGCGTTCACAGCGCTGCTTTCGGCATTCATGGTATTCACGGTGCACGAGTTCACGTGAGTCGCTTTCTGGGTTCTATCGCCGCGCTGACTTTCTGTATCGAATGATGAAGCATCCACCATCCGTTTTTACTTGCTGACAATCGCCACTACACTTTCTATGTATGGCGACGGGTGTTCATGCTGCATCCGATTGTACCCTACCTATTCATACCCGGATACCAAGCATGTGCGTGGGCATGGTGGCTTCGTGTTGGTGAGACGGGTTGACTTCTATATGTGAATTGACCCTAAACGTCATCGATCAGCTGGTGACCAGACATTGCTGCAGACCCTGGTTCTTCCCCTTGCGAGCATCGCGACATTGTTGCCTACGCCGCTTCTAGAACCTCGGTATTTCTTGGTGCCGTACATCCTCTTACGGGCCCAGGTGGTGGATATGAGTTCTGTCGGTCTTGTGGTTGAAGGCGTGTGGTATGGGGCGATAAATTTCACGACGATCTACGTGTTTTTGTACATGGAACGCGCGGGAGTAGGTAGATTTATGTGGTGAGCGACAAATACAAACACCGACGGTGCCACTTTGGTTGGTTTTTCAACGTTCAACATTTCCACGACGACAACGACGGCGACGGCGACGACGTGGTAGACGACGTGGAGCACACTACAACTGTCTGGAACAGACACTCTAAATAACTCTTGTTGGAAATATTCACAGTGCAACTAGCATTCTGTCCTCATGGCCTCCGAAGCCACATCGAAGCCTTCTCGGCCATCCAAACCTTTAACACGCTCCTCTCTCCGCCATTCCCTTAATTTCACCTCCGTTGGAAAGGCCCTCGCCGACGTGATCAACAAGGATCCTCGCGACCGCGACGGCCTCAAGAAAGCCAAAGAGTCTTCCTCTCGTCGCCTCAGTCTCATGAGTTCGACCACGCTCACACACGCGACCACCTCCCAGAAATCAAAGTCCCCCATTCCCCCACATGGAAAGGAGGATAGCCCCTCATACAAGACCATAACCCGCAGGAGACAGTCTGCCCTCCTCAAGCAAGGCCCTTCTTCCACGGACGAGCATGGCGTCAAATCCACAGAACCCAACCTATCTAGCCCTTCGAGACGCTCCACTCTGCGTTCCAAGACTGCCTCTTCTACCATCTCCTCTGCACTGCCAAAATATCGGCCTAGATCCGTGATCGTGGAGCCGACCAAGAAACCGCCTTCCCCTGTTCATGCGGGGACTCGCAGACGGTTCAGCACCTCAGAAGAGGACGATGGTGAACAACGCGATTCACCCAAGGGCAAGGGTACCCAGCGTCCCGCTGCGGACAAGGTGGGGAGGCCTATCAGTCCGTTGCCACACAGAGCATTGGCAGTCAAAGTCAACCTTCCCAGTCCGACTGCACCTTCAACCCCTACCAAGTCCAAGATTGCTCAGCCATCTCCTGCGAAATCTGGTTCATCTCTAACCCGCGCTGGGTCCGTGAGACCAGCGAAGACAGTCAAAACTACTGCGACTTCGTCTCCGGCCACTCGACCCCCTTCCTCGGCTTCGTCATGCGGTTCCTCTCGCACCCATCCTTCGCCCTTGAACGCCACCTCGTTCAAGAACGCATTTGGCTTTGGTCGTTCGAAGGCGTCTAGTCAAACCTCGACCCCATTGAGAGGCACAGGCTCACTGCGTCAGCCTCCAGAATCTCCACTTGCCCACCACACACGGCAAACCTCCGTTATCAGTCTTGGTGGTAACGGAAAAGATTATTCGAGGAGACCTTCACAGAGCGACGAGGGGAATAGTGAGGACAGCGCGGAAATCGGAGACGTTGAACTACTTCTTGCTCCAGTGGCGTCTCTCGCAGCACCCACCCCTGCGATACCAAGGATTTGTACCACAGTGTGTAGATCCACGGACTCGGAGCTTCAGACTCCTTCCCGTCCGCCCAACCTCCTACCGACCCGCGCCGACCTTGGGTATTTGTCACCGTTACCTCCGTCAGAGAGCTCGCCAGCACTGCGACCGAGAGGTCGTGGTAATGACCATAATCGTGGGTCGATCTTTTCCTGGGAGCAGGTAGCAGCCGACAGTTCCCAAATCCTCGCGCGAGAGGACCTGGAGGGTAGGCTGGCGGATGTCATGGCGCCTTTCACCCCATGTGGTCCTTCCCCAAATCCGAGTTCTATAGGTCTGGATGTTCCAGAGACGCCTAATTTATCTGCCTTGCCCTCTCCTTCCGGCTATGGTTCGATCTCTCACGTTCTTCTCCCCGACGTAACCCCTTCTCCCGCTGTCTATCACCTAGCTACAGTGTTTGAGACTTCGGCTGATCTGCCACCGCCTGCAGATTCTGGTACCGTTATTCTCCGTTTGCAAATTGCTCAAGCGGAGGCAATTGCGAAGGAAAGGCTCGCGCGTTTGCAGGAACTCGAGGAGCAACTCTATGCTGCAAAGCAGAGTCGGATCAGAGAGACGGAAGAACTTGCCAGGCAGGTTTCCGTTCTCGAGCGGCAACTACGCACCAACGTGGAGGCGAGGGAACGGATGGACGAGGAACGGTCTGCGTTCACAGCATCACTTCAAGACGAACTGAAGCAGGCGCAAGCTCGGTGCGATGAAGCTGCACAGGCAGGTTTCGAACGTGGTCGGCAGGCAGCTCGTTCGTCATGGGATGCCGTGGTTGCTAACGTGCACAAGAGCTGGGAGGCGTCTTGCGTCGCCAAGGAAGCTGCTTGTTTATGGTCTTCGGTGAAAGACCAGGCCGAAGAAGAGAGAGATAATATACAATCTACTCGTCAAGTGTTGAACGCCTTCATGGCTGTGCTGGATCACAACCAGGAGCGTTTGCAAGGTCTACTTGCCTGATTCATGTGGGTCCTCCAATGCAACACTTGCGTCATGTTATCTTATGCGTTGTTCGCAGATCATATTTACGATCCACTCACGTTTTCGAATCTAGGGGATACCTATATTTTTTGTCCAAACTCCTGTTTCGTCATGTCCACTTCCTAGCCATGTTCTTTGTAGATGTACATAGTACATACATTACAGATAGGTTACGAATCTTCACATGCACAGTTACTAGCGTAACATAAACCTTGTTAACCCTATGCAAAACATTCCAATGCCTCCAGACAAGCGTCGAGCAAACATGCATGGTTGTTGGTAGGAGTAACCTGTTGTAAGCGTGCAGATACGGCGTTTTGTATCGTATCTCGACTACGAGGCATTAGCACCTGGGTAAAAACACTCTGCCGTCGCACTCACTCAATGGGTCCATATGCTACCTTGACATCGCAACGCATCGATTCGATCAACATGGGCCACGAGGAAAATACTGGGGTATCAAGTATAAATGATATTAAAGCCTTGGCTTTGACGCTCTGAAACATAATTGTTGCGGTGGCAGATAAACCAGTTGGTGTCTCTTCAACCAAGAGGGGGAACTTGATAGATACGAGTTTCAGCTGAGCCTGGAGTTGCGTGCAAGACGACCAGAAGTCACCAAGACGCTGGACAATCTGCCAGCGACAGCGATCAACAGCATGAAGGTCAATGTTGAATGATATCCGCACCTCACGAATGCCCGAGTCCCCTTGTCCAGTGGCGAGCTGCTTTGCTGTTCGCAACACCAACGCACTCAAGACAGGGAAAGCCTGTTTATGCTTCGCCTTGGTATTCTCGAGTCGTTTGATTTGTATGTCTGAAATGATCGGACAAAACCTTGTGCAAGGAATAGATACACAATAACTCGACGCATAATTCAGTTCGAATAATTCCGGAATGATCCTGGTTACCTTCCACATATGCAAGGTTTGGAGGGCCTCCAGCTCGTCTGTTTATCGATTGAACACTCCGCTAATGGTGTGACATACTAGAGCTTACCTCTGAACTGGAGAATCTCCGCGCGTGTACTGTTTTTCTGCATATGGATACGTCGTTCAGCATCTTCCACTACTGACGCAACCCCTTCCTTCTGCGATTCGACTTCGTTGAGCCTTTCCTGGAGACGGTCAAACTTCGCCCGAGCCTCCTTGACATCAGCGTAGTAGGTGTCCAGTTCCGCGCTGGGTTTTTGTGAGAACCGATCAGGCTATAACAACATAACCACACACCTCTGTTCAGCTATCGTAGCTTTCAGCTCGTTCAAGTAACCTTGATCGCACCCTTCGAGTTCTGCTACTTCGGCCCTCTCTCTTGCAAGCTCTGCATTGAGTTCGTCATACTCTTGTTGTAAGGCGGGCACTATGTCTTGTGTCTGACGTATGATCCCCTCGAGGGCTTTAGCATCCTAACAGAACATTAGACCACTCTTAGGCAGCGGCAGGTGCCACTCACTGCCTCCAAGTTCTCGAAGCCTTCATTCGCCTTCTGGTACAATTGTTCGACCCACTGCATTTTCCAGTCGTACCATTCTGACTTGGCTTGCGCATGATTGTGCACCTTGATCAACTTGAGCTGGTGCAATAACTCAGCCTGCCCACTTTCATCGGTAGTGACAAACTCCTGAAAAAGAGGGGGCGTTGTCTTCTGGACCTCCTCTTCCGCCTCCTGGTGTATATCCTTGATCCGCTCAACCCAACTTTGCAAATCTCTGCTGACATGACTGTAAAGTTCAAGTTGAGGAACATTTACAGCCATCGCGACCACGTATTCCGCGAGGGGTATCTGCGCCTCGGTGGATGCCCTTCGCGAAGGACGCAGAACAGAGGGATGAACAATCGAACGGCGAGGCGCAGCAATGTCGTCCATAAACCTAATACCTGTCATCTCGAAGAATTGTTCGATGGATATCTGAGACTCTTGGGTATCATCCACATCCAGTTGTGCATTCTGATCATCGGGTATAGGCGTCAAGCTTTTACGAAGAGGGGATCCACGCATGGATATGTTGTCGTGGGGATGTCCAGAGGGTTTTTCCTGTCCTTCGGGGTCGTCGACCTTTGTCAGTGAGGTTGACTTTTGAGTCGCAACGTCCTCGCGGCCCCCATTCTCCACAGAGTCCAAAACAGACCCAACCCTCTTTCGCCCCGGCGCGACCACAGGTCTCCTGATAGGCGAGGTTCGACTGGTTGTCGTTGGATCGGGAGCTACGTTACCGAGACTCTTTCGTTGAGCGAAATAACTTGATGGTCGTCGAAAACCAGTGGAAACGCGCTTGCTTGGTCCAGCGTCAGGCTGCCCCTCAACATGAAGAAGTGCCATCTTCAGCGGCGACGTTCTAGATGGCGACAACAAGACCCGAACAGCACCAGTACCACGCCCTGGAGTGATTGATAGTCTCTCTGTGCCGGTAGGCCGCTTCGCTGGACTTGGCTGCGAACCATGATCGATGCCTATGACATCGATCGATCGCTTATGAGGAGGGCGGGAAACAGGGGGAGCGAATGCTGCAGTGAACTTCCTTGGCGACGAAGGTGCCTTGGCAGGGGAAGTGGAACGGGAACGAACAGGGGATGCGGGAGCGCGTGGTTTCGGCGTAAAAGTAAAGTTCAACGGCTCTGGGACAACCGTGGATTGCGGAACATTTCCAGAGGGCATAGATTGCGCCTCCGGTACCGTACGTTGAGGAGCGCTAAAAACTGGAGGTCTGTCTGACGATGGTGTCGGCTCCTCCGCACCTGCAGTAGGGAGAACGGCGTCTTCATTAGCAGGTACTTCCGGGTATAAGACCTCAGGATAAGCAAGAGGTGGAGGTGATTCAGGGACTGCTGGGTAAATTTCCTGGGAATCAGCGAGCGGAACGGAAGGTTGTACTTCAGGTACTGCTCGGTTAATCGCTTCCTCCCTCGACTGTTCTTGACTGCTGAAAACCGAAGTTACAGTGGAATCTGCGCTCGGTCCAAGACTGACACGCCTCATCAATTGAGTGACGTTAACAGTCCGATTGCCATCTTCGCCATTACCGACGCCGCCCTCATCATCCACGAAGCTATCTTCGGTACTCGTGAAGCTGTCCCCTCCTCCCTCTTCACCACCGGCCTCACCAAGTCCAAGGGAAGCTCGAGCAGCCTGTAACCTTGAGACTGCATCGGTCAGTTCCATTTCTTGGACTTCGTCGCCATCGTCCCCTCCGTCATCATCCGATGACGGGATGTATGGTGTATTTCCCGAGTGCGTAGCGGAGCGAAGGGCCAGCCATGCTTCGCTCGGTGGCTCAGGGGGACGAATGAGGGGGACCGTAAACTCCATGGCCTGAGACACATCACCTTCCGAGGTGAAGGATTGTGACTGTGCAGACTCGTCTTCGGCGTAGGATGTCTCGTTGGTCACATCTCCCTGATCATTCTGGACGTGCTGGGATGATGACTGGGGTATCGAAAGATTCGCGAGTGGCTGTCGAGAAACTCCCAAAGACAACGACCGTTTCCTGACGAAATTTCGGGGGACAACCTCCGTCACGTCCATATCATCGGCGTCCGACGGACCGTCCACGTCATTGAACTCGTCATCCATGGAGCCCTCAGCTCCGGCTCTAAAGAACGCAGACGGGGAAAACGCTGTGTCGTCAGAGTCCATGTCCATCGACTCCTCTCCGCCGCCCTCGCTGAAGGCAAGTGAGTAGCGAGCAGAACTGCGGCGCCGAGACCTCTTTGCGCCTGGATATGCGTTTTCGTCGTTTGTGGCCCGGGGACTGTCGGGTTCTGGCTCGGCAGCAGGGGATGACTGGGGAGAAGCCGTGCTGTTCGTGTTGTGGTCTGGTACTTCGAAAAGGCGTACGTGAGCATGGTTGGCAAAGCTGACGCGTCTACCCATGGATTTGCGAGTGGGATTGTCTTCGCGGTAGTCGCGTGTCATATCCATGGATTGGGTCACATCGTCGCCGTCATCGGGCGCATTTGCTGCCGCCTTGAGGATGCTCTTTCTGGGAGCCTGAGACGAGTTGGGTCGTGGCGTCGCGGCGAGTGATGAGAGGAACGCACCAAGGAGCGACGGGCTTTGGCTGCTGGGCTTTGGCGATCGCCAGGAGCAATGGAATGAGCGCGACGTTTGCGTCCAGCATGAGCCTGGCTCTTTCCAGCGACGGCGAACGAGTTTCGTCGTGCAGGCGAGTTCCGTTGTACGGTCATTGATACAAACCACAGTCCGAGTCTCAGCTATCTTCAGTAAATACAGCCACGTGACATAGAACTCGACGCGTCTCGTCACATGATCAGCTCACTCTGCCCATACGCCGGACCGTCTTCCTCAACGTCCTGTGCTCCATCGCCCCAACGACCTCCTCCACCTCGTCTTCAGTCACTATATTCTTCTTTCCTAGTTGCCTAGATCATGGCTGAGAACCCCGCAAATACCAGCTTCGGCCTACCCACCTCTTTTTTTTCTTCGCCGGGTCCACCTCCCCTTTTCCAGGGACATACTCAGTACCCGGGCCTCCGGCTGCCACGGCTGCCTGGCGGAGCTTTCTGTTCGGCAGAATGATTACCGAATCGTCCGCCCCAACCAAGGCATCCCCGCCTATGGAGAGACTCTTTATCTCCCGCTCTAGCTTGGATACCGACTTCGTCGACCTTTTGCCCGTACTCTTGTTCGAAGCTTTGTCCTGCGTTGCCTTTTTATAGCCTTTGGTGTTCTTAGCAGCCGGAATGTAGTCATCTGAGGCGTCATCGTCGGTCGACTCCGTTTCGTCTTCGTCTTCATCTGCATCCTGGGAGATCGCATCGTCTGCGCTATCTTTCGTTTGGCCGAAATGTGAACCACCTGTCTTTGTTTTTGTATCGTGGCGTTCCGCAGTTTTACTTGCGACAGGACTCCCTTTCCCATCGAGCGGAGAAGAAGGCATCTCCGAGTTGGTATCTGTTTCGTATTCCTGACCAAAGTCCTCGGGTTCCGACTACATGAATTCAGTTTGTGAGTCCCACCACAAGATGCGAGTAACGCACGTCTCCGACAATATCTTCAATCTCACTCTCCGAATTCGATGCCACCACCGGCTTCTTTGCAGTCCCAAGCCAGCCAGCCTGGTGCAGCATGTCAATCTTCGCATCCATCTTTCGCTCATTGCGCTCAACCTGTCTCACTTGATAAGCAGAGCACACACGCTAGGGACCGTATCGGCATACCTCACTCATGAGCCTCACCGCGTAGGTTCTCTCGACGGCGCGCATCCTCTCTTCCATCTCTTTCATGACTTCCTCTCTAGTTTCTGCCTCCACTATGGCGCACCTCATTTCCGCCTCATAGAGCTGAAAAGAGGGTCGTCACAGATCAACTCCAAGTAACGTCGATTTCATGCATACCCTTAGACGCAGGTCTTCGATTTCATCGAACAAGGCATCTACCAATGGATTGATTGGTTCGTCATCACTATCCTCCTCTTGATCATCGTTGACCTCTTCGTCCTCTGGGTTCAAATTATGCAGCCGCTGAAAACGTCCGACAATCATCCTTACCTTCGAGCACCTCCAAATGAGCCTCACTAAGTTTCTTTCCTGGTCCGAAGCTTGATATTGTCACCTTTCGTGTAACGGCGCGTGGCAACCCGGAAGGCCCCGGTTTAGTAGTCGCATTTGGTTTGGTAGGACTAACGTGAACGCGAGGTACGGGGGCATTGTTCACTACCGTTGATATTTCTCTTGCCAACGCAGAAAATCTCATGACATGCGAGTTTTCATCAAACCCAGTGTCGTATGGATTAACATTCACGATCATGACCTGAGCAGGAACGGACAGATTAATGATCGATAGTTGAATAGATCCGAAACGAGGACATACGACTCTGCCATCACCAGCGAAGTAATCCATGAGAATCTCAGTCAGCTTGCTGTGCCGGAAGGGTACCACAGCCAACGCTCTTTTTGTGTCCCTGGTATCGCCCCGGCCTGGGTTGGCAAGGCTTTGAGCCAAGCGCTTTTGGTTCGACCTCATAACCTGTAAGAATAATCAGGCCTGTGGTCTGTTTGAGGTAACATCTAGTTACCTCCATGCACTGTCCAAGGACCATAAGGGACTTGTTGATGTTGCCCGCCTCCCTGAGTCGGTCGCCAGTAGTTTGGGTATGCTTCGTCCGCTCCGACCCAGCCAGATCAACCAGGGTGAGTCGTGATATCTGTACTGAACTTGGGTCCTAGCGCAAATCGAGTGAATACTAGCCACGCGGGGGGAGATAGCGACCCACATCTCGGTCACCACGGTGGTTTCTGAGAATCTTTATAGTGATCATGCTGTGACTCCGACTACTTTGACTGTTGGCAAGTGTTCCAAACACACGCCGATGTAGCTGTCCAAGTCTGACGAGAGATTTCGCTTGTGCAGCGCTGGAGACACGGAACTGCTTGAGTCCGGAAATGTACCTCCCTGAGTTTCCACTGTCATCCATTGCGTCACATGCAGGACAAGGTTTAACTGCAAGAGCCTTTCGGGTCACGATAACCGGATTTGCACCTTGCCCTGGGACGCTGGGTATGCCACGCGGCACATCTGCGGTTTCGTTGTCCTGATCATTGCTGACCGAAGCAAAGAGGTCGTATACTTTCTCGTTGTACACTTCCACGTAAGAGACCCAGACGGAATATTCGCAGTTGCGATCGAGTTTAACTACTGTCGGGTCAGCATGGTGGTCAGAGTCGTCTGAAGATGCCATATGCTCGGCCAAAACTTCCGCCAGGGCTGGCTCGCTTGGAACATTGATGTCGACAGGAGGAAAGGTGGAATCTGACGAGTCCGCCTCCCCCACCCCATAGAGTCGGGCGGGACAATACTGCAGTCTTTTCGTTAGCAGCGGGTTGGTACTCAACTACTTGAACACTCACGCGTCCGTCACTCTGTAACCCTTCGACACTGTTGAATATCACATCTAGTGTCCGTGGAAGGATTCCACCGGAACCAGACTCGTTGCCACCTTGGATAGTATAGGTTTTTCCGGAGTTTGTAACCCCGTACGCGAAGATGAGACCATTTTGCCCATGCAGCAGGTCCTGGACAAGAGGAAGTGTCGTTTTGGCAAAGAAATTGGCTTGTTGCGTAGAGGGACGGAATACGTGAGAGAACTTGTAGATCGAGGAAGGAGGCGTCGTTGACGCTCGGTAATACATCCCAGAGGCCCCGCGGCCGTCGCTGGATGGATCGGTCATCCTTACTGCAGTGTCCGACAACGGATCCAAGTACGGCATGGTGGCCGGCTCATCATTACCTAGGTGCGGCCTTATACGAAGATATGCCTTTTCCAAAGTGATTCTGATGTTGTGATCGGTAGGATTTCTGCACATACCATGATCGGTTCTTGTTCCGCGACCTTTGACTTTGTGGCCGGTGGTTTGCCGGCTCTCTTGGGCTTTCCATCAGGTGAGTTGGATCTGCTTGCGAGAGGCCTTTTAGGGACTGCTGCCTTCGTTGTCGAGACGACCGGTCGAGTCGAAGCCTTTGCCTTGATCGCTTTGATGGCAGGGGGTGGACTCGGCGACGGAACAGGTGGTGTCTTTGTGCGCGTTGAGGCGCGGGTCGCAGGTGCAGATGGCTTTGCACGACCAGCCATGGTGGCTCAGATCAGAGTTGGAGTTGGACACGCGTTTGCGAGTCGGCGACGCGCCGCACCACGTGACCTATTGATCTTACCTTCATGCTCCCAACGCCAGATCTATCCCATCTCTCCAACGACGACAAGCTCCACGTCTATGACCCAGCAGGCCAGCATCACTTACAGTGCTCTGTTGATGGACCAGTGACACTTCTACAGAGGATACGTTCCTGCTTCTAGACGGTCTTGAACAGGATGCGGAGCTGCTCAAGGCCCAGAGGCCGCTGATATGCCTTGAAATAGGGTAAGAACACAGCCAGATAAGCAGCCCGTTTGTCTGAACAATTAAACTAGTTCTGGGTCCGGCTGTGTGTCTGCGTTCTTGGGCTCGATTCTGGGGCCAACAAACGCCCGTCAGTTTCCCCGACTACGCACATGACGCCCGTTACCGATTGCCATACCAGTTTACCTTTGTACTGACATCAACCATCGCGCTTCAGTTTGTACTCTTGCTACAGGAGAGCAGAACAAGGTAGTTTCGTCTCATCACTGAAATTACCTCCTCACAAGGCAAGGTAGATTCCTCTCAATCCAGTCACATGTGATCTCTCTGGGCCACTGTCAACAAGGCTGCGACACTGCGTGGATGTCATACTGTTCAACCCCCCGTACGTTCCTACAGACCATGAAGAGTCTTTCCGCGCACAAGGTAGTGCTGGCATCATTGGCTCTTGGGCAGGGGGTCTAGATGGCGTGGAGATAACAAATCGTTTTCTCGACAACGTCAAGGTATGTCATACTCTCGGCTTGTATGCAACAAAACGCCTACAGTAAAGGCAGGACTTATTGTCAGACTGCGGCAAGTTCTACCTCGTAGCACTCGCACAGAACAATATCCCAGAGATTCGCGAAAGGATGCGGAACCAGTTCAACATGAATAGTCTGGTAGGTGCCATTTTCTTAGACGTGATCTCTCTGATGTGTTGTAGATTGCACTACAAAGACGAGCCGGGAGAGAGCATTTATCCATTATATGCTTTTCTCGCGGCTGAGCTATATTATGATAAAAACGACATACAAGACAGCATTGCGTTGATGAGATACCAAAGCAGATAGCAAGAAATTATAGTTCCGATGGATTGACATAGACTATATGAGCACGCCAACCGCAAGATCAAAAGGTCCACGGGTCAGCCGTCGTCAGGCTTGCGGCCCCTAATGCTGAACCTGGATGACGATGCAAGATGACGTTCATGGATGGAAGAGTCATGATGGTTCGGATTAGTATCCCCGTCAAACTCGAGTCGTAGGCGAAGTTGACCGGCATCGCGCAAGTCGAGCTCCACGTCAGCCGTGGTGTTTCGACCGGGGAGAATATGGTGCCAAATCTGAAGCGGCGGTGTCAGTATTCGACTTTGACCCAGTTCAAAGGTGTCACAAACATCAACTTCTCCCTCTGCAATCAGTTTATCCTTGCCGAGTGTCTTGTGGTCGTAGATCCATACATGCATTCTCGGCGTGCGTGCACTGGCAGCGAAGATAAAGGACTCGTTCCTGTCATCATTCAGTACCAAATGTATCGACGAATACTGATTACCACATACCACTCCGGCGTCGAAGTCTTGGTACAATGCTTGGTCTTGAGCTCTCTATCGCCGACGCGTAACGCGGTGTATGGTTTCATGTCACCCCCAGGAAGTCCCTTTGCAGTCAACACCACCACGCGCAACGATCCGGGCTCGGAAGGAGGTCCACCTGTGCCACGAGGACCTGATTCTGTTGATGGGAAAACAGCAGATTCACGTGCTGAATTCGAGGTCTGCTCTGGGAGTTCGGGGATGGGCTCCGTAGGTGGAGCGAGATGTTCGGACGACTTGTTATTGTGAAAGAAGTCCTTTTTGAAAATACCCCCTACACCATGAATAACACCTTTGCCCGCCTCCATTGGCAATGCACCGATTTGGGTCACTGCACGACCAGCGACGGAGAACGTGGACGTGGTCTTGCGCGACTTAGCAATGATCTCGGGTACGAATGTCAATCGAACGTAGACCTGTCCCTTCTCGCCATGTTTCTCCATTGACAGGTTAACGACTCGTTCCGCACTTTCGAAGGGCTCCAGGTCATCCAGAGTGATCTTGCCAGTTCCTAGACTCTTCGATTGTTCAACTTGATTCCAGTCAAAAACCTCCACTGAGAAGGCTGCGGCAACCCGAGAGGGCTGGAAGAAATTGGATAAATAAAACAGAACTCCGAAGGGTTCCGCAACTTACCACATTGACAGTGAAGTTTTCCGACCAATCGGGGCGCAGAGTCTTCTTCTTTGTTTGTGACTTGAATACCTTCTGTCCGTTGAGGGTGAATACTGCATACGGGTCGGATTTACCTTGTATAACATGTCGTCAATGAACAGTAACATCCCTGGCAACGTCATACCTCCTCTATCAGCGGCTATGAGATCTCTTCCTTCGATCAGGTCAATGCGCAGGACGCCTTGATCTGTATACATCGTGAGGAGCATCCCAGTGGCCAATGGAGCAACGTACTGTTGATGCTCTCCCTTGGTTCCAACTTGACGGGGACGGGGACGTAGCGCGTTTCAATCTCGATAGTAGAAAATTTGCTCTCGTCTTGTGCGTCAGTCAAGATAAACGATTCACGGTGGTTCTGCGCGTGAACGGGTTAAAATAGAGTGGTATTTGCAACATCCACCTTACCAGGGTTGCTTGCATGAACAACTTCGCATCACCTTTCCATTCAGCGATAATGTCGTCTTTGTCACCTTCCGCATTTATATTCAGCCGCAACCAGACACGACCAAAGTCTAGCTCTTTGACGAAGCCTTCACCCACATGCTGCCACTCCGCATGCGTGCTGCGAGCCTTGACCGTACTGAAAGCTGGCCAGTACCCATCATCTAGGAGAACCTCCAAGCGGGCTTTCTTCTGGAGTGTGCCTGACAAAATATTGAAGATGATGATGCCGGACTCTTCATATACAGTGAGCCTCACGAAGCTGTTATTATGGTCGACGCACGGTGCTTCAAAAGCTGATCCTTATCAAGCTCTAGCCCAGGCGTGTGTTCCTCGTCCTCTTTTTCCAGACTTTCTTGGGGTTCTGACTCAGTTTGAGATGCGTCAGCAATGCTGGTCTTATGCGACGGCTTGGTTGCATG
>JBBPMA010000928.1:424-15231 GCA_038090075.1 Xanthoconium purpureum | reverse complement strand
TCTATCGTTGTCGGATAAGATCGGGTGGCCAAATTCGATACTGCTTGGAGGTGTCATCTCGATAGTTGGAGGCATTGTTCAAGGATCCGCATTGAGCTGTAAGCGATTTATGTTTCAAAATTCGAGGTCATTTTTTATCTCCAAGCGAAGAGCTCTCCCATCCGAAGGAGCGCGAGGTCATAGGCCGCTTTTTCAATACCTCTTTTGACATCGGTGAATTAAATCAGTCTACAACGGAATTTTGGGCTGAACCCTCCTAGGTGCTGTTTCTGCCGCTGCGGTGACCCTCAGGACATTCTCCATGACTAGCAATTGGGGGTGGCGAATCTCCTCTCTTCTTCAAGCAGTTCCCAGTCTACTTCAACTCTCCTTCATTTGCTTCCTCCCAGAGTCTCCTCGTTGGCTTATATCAAGAGGGTGGATGGATGAAGCTTATGCTATTCTTGTCAAGTACCACGCCGAAGGAGACGAGAACTCGGAATTCGTCAAGGCGGAGTATACTCAGATCGAACAGACGCTAGAAGCAGAACAGAAGGTTGCACAGATAAATCGCAAGCGCTGGGAATGCGAAGACGAGTCATTGACCCATCTTTCCCCGCTCTGTTCACCGAGTATTGTGGTGTTGGACTGGTTTCGTAAGTTCTGCCTTCCATATCTTTTGGACTGCTGTTTATTAATGTTATGCTGGCAGACACTTCCTTTCCCCGATCCTAGATAGCATTGGTACTCATGATAACTGGACGAAGAACGTCAATAACCTTGCTAGATTTTTCTAGAGCCTCGTGAATACTACCTTGGCTTCGCTGATAGCGCCTCAATATCTCCGACGGACAATATGTCTGGTATGTGATCATCAATTACTTCTGATGCCGCCCCTCCAACCTTCTGTAGACGTGTTTTATCTCCACCTTTGTTGTGTTTTCTGCATGGACCATAGCGAGTGCTGAGTATTTGTTCAGCCATGACAAGGTCGCTGCTCGAGTAGTGCTCGCGTGAGTGTTCAAACACCATCAAAATCATTGTTCGTCGTTCCCATAACATACTCTCAGTCTCATCTTTTTGTCTAGTGCGGCTTATAACCTAGCATCCACCACAATGAGTCAGCTTTACGCTCTTGTTCCATCTTCTTGTACGCTTTGACACAACAGATGTAAACAGCCTACTTGATCAAACTTTTCCTGTTCCATGTCCGAGCCAGGGGTATCACATCTACCAGTGGTGGAGCCGCAGTGCGGCATTTATTCATCAGTTCGTGATCCTATTGGGATCGATGTCGCAGGTACGCCCATCTACTCTGCCCATCTGCCTGTAGTTCTGATCAAACTGGTGGGACACGATAGGCTGGAGTTGGTACATCTTGTAAGTTTTTCTTTGGAGCCGCAAATGGACAGGTGGAGAATGATGTTAGTTGCTGCGTTTGGAATGTCTTCCAAGTTGTGTTTGTCTACTTATTTCATGTTCCCAGAGACGTCGGGTTGCACGCTCGAGGAGCTGAGATTCTGTAAGTGCTTGTATTCGGACACTGAACTCCATTGATGTCCCCGCAATGTATGAGGACGGTCGCCGGGAGGGTTTACTCGGAAATTCTGAGCTCGAGCCACTGCTAGGACAACAGACAGATACAGATACACGTGATACCATAGAGAGTGATCAAAGGGGACTAATCGCATCATGCAGGAATCTCCGTGGTCGTGTCGTCGGCCCTACATGACAGCAGTCGTTTATTCCACCAATTTAAATTCGATTTTTCGTGCTCGTCCCAAGACAGAAGGTTGACATTCACACCCAGCGGCGGAATAATGTCCCATTATTTAACATAGTTTCTTTCCTCCGAACCATGTGTGTATCCATATTCTCGAGGACATTCTCTTAGTATGCCAGTGGAGCGGAGTAAGGCGGTGGCACTAGTAAAGCGCGTCTTTGCTGATGAGCATGTGGTGATATTGAGATCGGTAGCGGCGCTATTCGCGCCAGTCCCCGACTCCCAATTATGGCGAAATGAAATGAAATATAATTAAATAATTAGTTGTCATGGATAGCAAACAGGTTTGATTCGACCATGTGGGTAAAGAAAACAACACAGACAGATAGCCTTTTCCTGATTTAGTAAAAAGTTCCTGCAGTCCCGTTTGCTTGGACCTGCACGTTTCTCGCCGAGAAAACCCTCCTCTCTGGGAGTCGGGGATGGTGGATTCCGACACACGTATCAATATCTGCTCTCACTCGAATGAACCCCACAAACATGGGTGGTAGTGCATTCCATGGAACGATCACACTAGTTCGTCGAACGAGCACTTGATCGTTTAGTGGCACAGCCCCTGGATCACATCCAGGTTTCAACGTCTGAGACTCAAGTACTCACGTAAAGTCTGGCTGGGTTTAGCGTGGCCACTGTGAGCGCTTGAGCCCGTCCTCTCACATTGACCGGGTGTCAAGCCCAAGTCCAGACCTGGGCGGCAGGTAATCTAGGAATTGATCACGGTGATCACTGACAGAAATGACTTTTCGCGCAGTCTCTGGTTCTCCACAGGACCAACCACATCACAAACGGTCGCATTGCCACAGGTAAACAGTACTTGTATGTCGTGAAGAACTATCCTGCCGAGAGCCAGATATGACATACCGCCAACAGGTCCGCGATATCGCTTGTTGCGTACGGGACATCAACATCCTCCCATCGCTATCGGAATGGAGGTGGGGCGGGGTGAGCGGGGAAGTCGTGCTCCATCAGAAAACAACGATGCGGTGGTTTCCCGACTTGCACAACAAGACAAGGTTCCTTGGTACAACAAACCCAACCTTCGACACTTATATCTCTTGATGACTCCGACTTGTCTTGCAGTGGAAATGACGAGCGGGTATGTCTTTGCATGATGATGTACAGCCATTGGCGAATTCTGATGTGGAAAAAGCTTTGACGCGTCCATGGTAAATGGCCTGCAGGCTGTACCTTCATGGCTTGAATGTAAGTTAGTTACCCGCTTTATGTTTGACGGGGCTGACTTGGATGACAGATTACAATCATCCCCATTCCGCCTCATTGGGTCTAGTGTCTTCCATATATCCTCTGGGCTCTGTTGCTGCGGTTCCGTTCGTCGCTTTCGTCGTCGATAAGATCGGAAGGCGCAATTCGATATTGTTTGGTGGTGTAATCTCGATAGTTGGAGGCATTCTTCAAGGATCTGCATTGAACTGTACGTGATCCTGCTTCAAAACCTTGAGGACATCATCCATTTTGAACCCGATAGTCACAATGTTTATCATTGCTCGTTTTATACTTGGGTTTGCCGATGTCTTCTGTGCAGTGGCTGCCTCGTCTCTGACTGGAGGTACGGCAAAGTGGATTTAACTTTTACCTCAGTTATTAACTCATGTGAAGAACTCTCACATCCAAAGGAACGGGCAGTTATGAGCAGCCTTTTCAACACGTCTTATGACATTGGTATATTGGAATGATGATAGACCATTATGCGAAACTGATCCCTTCTAGGTGCTATAGCTGCCGCCGCGGTGACTCTCAGGACATTTGCCATGACTAGTAATTGGGGTTGGAGAATTCCATCATTCCTTCAAATAGTTCCTAGCCTCCTTCAAGTTTCCTTCATCTGGTTCCTCCCAGAGTCACCTCGTTGGCTGGTATCAAGGGGAAGAAAAGACGAAGCGTACGCTATTCTTGTGAAGTATCACGCAGAGGGTGACGAGAACTCCGAATTCATCAAGGCGGAGTATAGTCAGATCGAGGAAACGCTAGAAACAGAACTGAGGATTGCCCAGATGGATCAGAAAGGGGTATTGTCAACACTAGGAATGCGAAGGAGGGTGGTCATCACAGCTTTCCTTGGTCTGTCTATTGAGTGGTCTGGAATCGGACTTGTTTCGTAAGTCCTCTTATCGTTTGCCTTTCTTTTGACTCTCATCCATCAAGCCGGACAGACACTACCTCGTCCCGATCTTAGATGGCATTGACATTCACGATAATCGAACGAAAAACATCATCAACTTAGCAAGATTGTCTTGGAGCCTCGTTAATGCTACCTTTGCTGCCCTTATAGCCCCTCGATACCCTCGGCGGAGAATATATCTAGTAATGCGGTCACCGATCACTTCTGGCACAGGTCGCTAACTTCATCGTAGATATCTACGATCTCCATCTTTGTCATATTTGTTACATGGACTATTGTTAGTGCAGAGTACTCATACACTCGCGAAAAGGTCTCTGCTCAAGTAGTGCTCGTGTGAGTACTCCAAAGTCACTAGTACCATTATTTTTCGTTCTCATGGCAGGTTTCGTAGTCTCATATTTTTGTTTAGTCCAGCTTCCAACTTGGCATTCACCGCCTTGACTTATAGTAGGCATTACGCTGTCCGTATGTTCACCTTGACGCAACAGGTTCAAAACAGCATACTTAGTCGAACTTTTCCCGTTTCATGTCCGGGCCAGGGGTATTGCTATCTTCCATTGGTGGTACAGCTGCGGAGGATTCTTTAATCAGTTTGTGAACCCTATTGGGATTGACGCGGCAGGTATGTCAATCTGCACTGTTCTTCCGACTTGGACTTGTCGCTCTGATGACTAATGGCCACGATAGGTTGGGGATGGTACATCATGTAAGTTCTCTGGAGACGCAAATAGACATGTGCTGAATGATGATAGCTACTGTGTATGGAATGCCTTCCAGGTCGTGTTTGTCTATTTCATGTTTCCAGAGACGTCGGGTCGCACGCTCGAGGAGCTGGCATTCTGTAGGTGTTGGTCCTCGGAACGTTTGTCTTTCGCTGATGCATTCAAAGTGTATGAGGATGACCGCAGGGAAGAGTTCTGCAGAAATTCAGAGCTCGAGGCATTGCTGGAACACGAGGAGACGGGTGTTGCGCATGACGCTATAGAGGACACTTGAAGGGAAAGTGATCTCTCTCGCAAGGGTGACATGGAGTCTTTGTAACGCCGGTATCTCATTTGAACGCGACAGCAGTTGTCCAGTCCTATCGCTTTGATGACCGTTTCATTCTTGCGTTCGTTGACAGAAGACCATATTAGTTAGAGCCGATCAACGGTACTCACGTCCTGTGGCGGAACAATGGCCTATGAGACTGATTCTTGTTGTTCACGAAACACTCGTCATCCGGACACTGAAAGAGATATTAAATGTACCGAAGAGAATCTTGTATCTGCGTGGATTCTGGCACGTCGTGTGATACCCTGCGCTGTACTACCATAAGGGGAATCATACAGCCACGTGGAGACAACGCGGTCTTATTTTTGGGTCAGTTTGCACTTTATCGACTTCGCTCACAATGACCATGAAAGACACCATCCAAGATGCCATCGACGACGTGCGCATTCAAATTGTTCTCTTGCAGTGAGAACGACACGCTCAGATGCACCCCACCAGATCAGTTCTCCAAGCGCGTCGGCCAACCGCCGATCACGGGCGCTCGTTGTTTTGGAACAGCAACTCGCGCTGGCGTGTGCACCTGATGTCGATGATACGATGCGTCACTTTCTGGCACTTCAAGACACGTTTGAATGCAACGGTAAGAGACGCGCGTTCGCAGCTTGACTTTTGTTAAACGTGGTACCTTAGTTCCGTCGAGGACGTTTGCTTGGGTACAAATAGCAGCGACGCGCGTAGAGGCGTTGGCTGGCAAGACCTCGAATGACCGTACGTCAGTTCGATACGCGATCTCTTCTCGATCTTGACGGAGATGTAGAAGAACGGGAGACGGAGCTCAACGTGGTTTGCTCTCAGTTGTACCAGTTGCTGTCGGTAATACAGGGGATCGCCTTGCATCACACTGCGAGCAAAGTATACCTTGGTCGCAGGTATCCTCTGGAGGTAAGGTACCAACGGCGATGGTTGACCTCGGTGCTGAGCTTCAGTGCAGATTCTAGTAACGCTCCTGACGACCTCACGACATACATCCATGATCACACCATCATCCGCTGGTAGTTCGGTGACAGGACTGCCGTCAGACAAGGCATCGCCGGTCGCCCACCTTTCTTCTGCTATACTGGACACGTTGCTTTGCGTGCTCGTTGACTCGTCGGGTGCATTGCGCACGTTTGAAGATGTCAAGGGAGTGCAGGCTGTGGTCAAGCTATTGAAGAGAGCAGGAACGCCACGAGAAGTGAGGTACGTTCGGAATTAGTGGAGTCTGACTGGCGTTGAAGTCAATTGCAGGATGAAGTGCCTCGAGTTCTTGTACTTTTACTTGATGGACGAGACCACGCAGGACGTGAATGGCACAACCTTGCTGGGATCGCAATCGACTCCCAGCACGCCGGTGACGACTCAGGTACACACATGGACGCGGCTAGGGGGACCCAAGATGTTTCCACGGGAGACGTCACGCACATCTTTTGGTTCGTCTAGTTCGTCATCAAGGTCGGCCTTTTCCGTTGCGACGATTCAGAACTCGAGTCAGAGTAGTATCCGCACCCCATCGCCTGTGAAAAAGTCGTACTCGACCCCTGTGATTGCGTCAGACCCTTACACACCACCGAATTCCCCACCCCTTGTCGGCAGAAGGACGCCCAGGACAGCCTCGACGCGACCAATAATGATGCTCCGGAGAGATGTTGATTACGAACCACAGAGTCCGAAGAAGGTGCACGGATCGCTGGTGTTTGTATCCGAGGACATTTCGACCCCACGTCGACAGGAGCGGGAGGAGGGTCACGAGCGTGTGCGGACTACGGAGGAAAAGAAGGAGATCTTGGGCACGCTACTGGGGAACGTGGACGCGCTGGTAGAGGGGGTACGTAAGGCGGGTATTTGGGGTCTGACGTAATAACGAAAGGGGCTGGTGCGGTTCGGTTCCGTGTGATCAACCAATCGAATCGATTCACGGCCGAGCGAGTTCTTAGTCATCCCCGCAATGACATATTGCAGTTTGTCTCACTCAGCCATTAATCAGCACAGCATTCCGTTCCATTCTGTCCCACTATGAAACTGGCCAGGTTCGTGCGACTCCGCTTCCTCATCCTCGCCCCTCATGAAATCTCACAGGTCCGCCTCTGCTGCAACCGCCTTCATCGGCGCCGTGTCCAACATTGCCCTCGCAGCCTACCTCTGGGGCATGTGGCGGTCCCTCGCTTGGGAGCCCGGAAGCGAATGGGAGGGATCTCGTTTCTCTCTTTCCAGAGACGGTGCACAGCTCGTGTGCGCTCTCTTCTCTGCCTACTTTGCAGCTGCCTCGGCCATTTGCGTATTCGGCCTCGTGGGCATCATCAGGGTACGTTTGTTCTTCTTCCGCACTTGCTCTTGTGACACCTTCCCCTAGGGCACATCCTCCTTTGTCCGCATCTACCGCAACTATGTCATCGGCGACTTTGCCTTTTGCACCCTTTTTGCCGTCTTGGCATCTTCTGCAGCGGTAGATCCTGCTGCACGCGCCCAAGTCTGCGAACAACTTTCAAGTCAACCTGACCTCCTCAGGACTGTCATCGATCTCGGCCTCACCCTAGAAAACTGCGAACAGTGGTTTGAGCGTGGTCTCATGGCCTTCATGGCTGTGTTCCTTCTCCGCACTGTCGTCCGCGTATGTACCTTTTTTGTATCCGTTATCATCATCACTCACCAGCATCGCGTCTAGATACATTTCATCTTTGCCCTCTCACGTTTCTACGCTCATCTCGCATCGGGTCACCACTACGATCCATCATGTTCGCATGACGACAACTTTACACTGCTTGAGCGGATATATCTCCTCCCCCATCCATCCATCGACCAGGAAGAGAAGCGTAAATCCGTAAACGAGGCATCCACGCAGTCACCGATCTACGCACCCGTTCCCTTGTCACAGGTCTCTCCACAGATGGTTCACCAACTACGTGCGACGGCAACGGAGGCGTGGATAAGCCGTGTCCCACTACCGTCTCGTGCACCCTCTTACGACGCTGCAAACGAATACAACGCCCGGGCTCCAGTCGGGCCTATCCACCTCGAAAACGATAGTTATTGACGACCTTCATTAACCGGGATTCTGTTCGGGTAACGGGTTACTGTCCAACAAGGGGGAAACGTTTTTGGTGAATGGTTATTTTGTTCACGATCATGTAATTGTTAGTGTTTTTAGTCATCACGGCCGCACGCTTTTATTGTATGTTCATCACAATCTCTGCATGTGTCATATTTTTGTATTTACAGTTTGGTCTGAAATAATTTGCCGCGGGCCATGACCCACCTGTCGATTCAGATTGACGAATGATCTGGTACGTGCGATCGAATCATAGTCGAGAGCAAGGATTTTTCTCATCGGCACGTACGGACGGAAGTCATAGATAAAATCGGTTCGCCCTGAGCCCACACTACTCTCTCGTGATAACTGACGACTGCGGCCCGCTGACCATATCCACATAGGTCAGCGACCACGCAAGGAAGCCTCACTACATAAGATGGCGACCGGTGACCTTGCTCGCATACCGTGAGATGGATTACACTGTTGCGGACTTGGAATACGCCATACCCCAGCGCTGATGCCATCGTCCACCTTGCTGCGCCCAATTGGTTGCGCCCCTGTCACCACTCGGCCAACTCCGCAAGGTACCTGCAAGCTAGGTTATGGAGGACTCCAGATACCATTTACGACACTCACAGCCACTCATCGGGTTCATATGAATCGTACGAGCATCTTGGTCATCAGCGCAGCTGCCGGACCCCGACGTCAGTCAAGGTGTCAGTGCTTGTGGCGTAACGGCATGCAAAAGGCTGCCGCGCTGACGTGCAAGTTTGGTCATCGAGCTTCGAGGGTGCGTGGGTACAGCGTTTATCGAGACGTGAAGGTCACAGTCTGTCAGCACGAGTTTAGCACGAGTCCGTGACTTTGCCGAGTCTAGGTCCTTCCCACTGGGACTTATTTTCTCGGGTCCGCGGTGCGCGTTGTAGATGGTATCGGTGCGATGTAGGACGTGCGGATGGCGTCCTGTGCCATCGATATCGGCTGAGGTGGGTACGTGTCTGCGCTGCGTCCACGTAAGCTGGTATTAGACCGTGTATGAAGCCCAGCCCAGGTCGAGATATCGACTGATTGGTCGTTTCTTCTGTCATGTCACGGGCATCACCGGTATATTAGGGTAAGTCAACACTACATCGCCTGACACCGAATTTCGAATGTAGACGGCAGACGGTGAGCACGGATCAATGTTCAGCCACGGCTGTGGACAATCGAATGGCATACGAGTCGTGTCTCCCGGGCATCGTGTTCCGGAAACGAGGAACGATCACGGGTAGAGTCTAACTGAATGTCAAATAGGCTGACTATCGGATCCGATTCGCCCCCACATCGTCCGATAATTAACGAGGCTGCCTTGAAACGGGTAAGTATGGGCGGGCATTCGAGTTTGTTTGGTAATCCGCGTTACTTCAGCCGCTTATTTATAAACGACGACGTCGATTTGGCGTTGTTGGCGAGGGGGAACGAGCCAGCTCGGTTTGGACCTCGTACATATCTCATATTTTGGCATGATGATTCGAGACTTCTCGAATGACGTGACACCATAACGAGAACCCAATTCGAAAGATGTGAGAAGACGGCTGGGATCCATTCGGACGAAGCCCGGTTTAACGGTTTGAGAGACTTTGAGAAAGATGGAGTGGGAATGGACGATCCCGACTCCCTCGAACCCCTGCTGGGGTCGGAAGCAAATCCATCGACGGTCACGAGAAGCTAGACGGTCTCCGGTCTCCGAGATGGGGCCACGTTCGTGCGCAAGTCCATTGGTAGGTCTCTGCAAGGAGGGAGGAAGGAGTGGCAATAGCGAAAACCAGTACTATGGTCTCGCTGAGGTCATGACAAGACAATCAGGGTGCTCAAGCTGAGGAAGGCTGAACGCTGGAGGTTGGTCGAGAAGAATACGCACGTCGCGAGGCATGCGAAATGCCAGGCACGGTCAGTGTAATTCTCAACGTATCGAGTGCAGGGGTACTTGCTAAACAGGGCAACAGTAAGCGTTGACGAAGTTGAAGACGAACGCACCGGCGTCAGAGAACGGATTGCACCAAGGATCAAAAAGAGCGGCATGTTTGAATCCGATGAGACCACGATGAGTGCTCGGCTTGGCTCGATTGCTTGCCGCCATCGTCAACATCGTGGGCAATGAGTAGCTGAGCATCGATCAGAAGACGGCTTTATCAACAATCCCTGTCATCTCACCGTCACCTCAACTCCAACCGCCGAAACCAGAGAATAAAAGGCGGCAGAGAGAGTAGAGAGATGTCGCAGGTCCGCCCACGATCGCCCTCAGACGACGAGGCTCACCACAAAAGGCCTAAAACGAGCCACGCCTCCAACGACACCGACGCGGGCGTCGTGGCAGATTTCGCCACCGGCCTCTTCGATGCGTCCAACATCGACCAACTATGCACCAGCTACGTGGACAGCACGCCATTCAAGCACGTCGTCGTCGACACGCTCTTCCGCGATGACCTTTTGCGGGGCGTCACAGACGAGTGTACTCAGCACCTCAGTTTTTCGGAGAGGGAGACGGACATTTACAAGGTATAATGTTGTGTTTTCTGCGATCGGACGACCCACCTCTCATCCGCTCTCTGGCTAGGTAAACCAAACGGGCGATCTCGCCTCCCTTTCATATCTTTCCGACGAACAGCGCGCTCTTTTCCCGAACCTCCTCACCCTCCGTGATGCCCTCTATTCCTCGCGCTTCCGTGCCTTTCTTCAAGCCGTCACGGGCTGTGGTCCGCTCTCGGGCACCAAGCAAGACATGTCCGTCAATTCGTACACTCAAGGGTGCCACCTCCTCAATCACGACGACGTGATCGGCACGCGTCGAGTATCCTACATCCTCTACATGCCCCTCCCGTACGACAAACCGTGGCTTACAGAGTACGGCGGGGCACTGGAGCTCTATCCCGTACGACAGGGCACTGACGCCCCCGAGCCAGAAGTCGCGCCTGTCAGATCGATCCCACCGAGCTGGAACCAATTCGTCTTCTTCGAGGTACAGCCTGGGAAGAGTTTCCATTCGGTCGAGGAAGTCGTTGTGGACGAGGAGGGGCGTGCACGGTTGAGCATCAGTGGCTGGTTCCACGCCGCGCAGCCTGGCGAAGACGGGTACGTTGTTGAGGAAACAAGCATCCCGCCAGAAAACGCAAGTTCGCGTGAACAACTCGTACGTCTCCTTTCCCGCCTGCTCTGCCGATATGTGATTGCATATACCCTGCTCAGACATCGAGTTCAAACATGAGCGCGTGTGCTGGTACATTTACACAGTACGACGACACCGTCGATGAGGCCGAACCACCTCATCCGGATATCCCTCTCTCGGCCGAATATACGTCGTTCCTCACCAAGTACCTCAACCCGGCACACCTGCAGCTCCGCACCCTAAAGACCATGATGGCCAAGTTTGTCAATGAGTCCAACTTCCAGCTGCCAAACTTTCTTGGGGACGAGCTCGCGGCTGCCATAGAGGAGGGGCTACGCGAGGCAGACGTCGCCGATGGGTTGGACGGAGCGTCGCGCGTGGCCAAGGTACCGAGTCACGGCCTCGGCGTACCTCCTTCCTCGGCAGCTTCAGCGTGGACCGTCAAAGGGCCTCCTCACAAATGGCGCTATTGTACACTCGCGCAACAAGACGACCCGAATGTGTCGTCATCGTCATCGTCCTCAGCACGCGCGAAAGCAGAAGCCATTATACGCGATCTCCAAGACACGTTCTTCCCAAGCACCGCGTTCCGCGCGTGGTTGACCATCGTGACCAAGCTGATCCCACTGAGTTGTGCCATCGAAGCGAGGCGCTTCAGGCCCGGGTTGGATTATACGCTTGCCACGAGCGACGAGGGCGAGTCGCGGCTCGACGTCGTGCTTGGGCTCACGCCGCAGATGCAGCCTAAAAAGTCTGACGTTGAAAACGGAACTCGACATGGCAAGGCAAAGGAGAAAGCAAGCGAGGACGACGAGGACGAGCGGCCCACGGGGTGGCAAGCAGGAGAATGGGGAGGCTGGGAGGTAAGCTTGCCGTCCCTTCCGTTTTGAAAAACATGCCTCACGTTCCTTTTCCTTGCTAGTGTTACATGGCCCCACACGACGAGGAAGACGACCCAGCAGTGTATCGTTCTGGGTCGAGCAAAAAGTCGCAGGCGAAAGACAGAGCTGAATCGAGCAGTGCGTCCGCTTCGAACAATGTCGATGAGGATATAGACGAAGACGAGGAGGTCGAGGACGGTACTTTGTTGACTTGGCAGCCGCATTTTAACTGCTTGCTGCTCGTTCTGCGAGACGAGGGCGTGCTGCGGTTTGTCAAGTACGTCTCTGCCGCCGCACTGGGGTCCAGATGGGATGTCTGCTGCGAGTTCGAAGTTGGCATGGTTGATGGTGACGACTCGGACGATGACGATGACAATAACGATGACGACGACGACGATGATGATGACGAAGAGGAGGAGGAGGAACCATGACCGTGAATTTCCATCAAGACTGGAAGAAAAGAGAAGTTAGTCTCCGTTCTGGACGCACGTGTACAAGATGGTAGACGTGTATTGATGTCATGCTGTCTGCGAGCCATTCCTCCGCCGCTCTGCTCGTCCTAGAACACGGTGTTTTGATTTTGACTGCGGATTGGCGCTGAGCGCTGAGCTTCCGCCATAGCGGTACTTGACTAGTGACACCGCAGTGAAGGAGGCGTTGAAATTTTGGGTTTGCTGACCAAGCAAATCGCGGGCAATGAAGCCGGATTGAAGTTTTGGTGTCGATACCTCAGAAACTATTCACGAGGCGGTTTAGTAGGAACGCCCTTTCCGTGACTGGGGTTGCGGATCCAAGAAATCTGTTGGGTATGTACACACTGGCTGAATGGATGGTACGCGATGATGCTGAGCACATATGTCCACTATGTATACCACGTTCAAGTTTACTGGGGATCTCATGGTGGCCACCATCCATATACTGGATTCATCAATTTACAATCTGCAACCCGCCTCGTATACATGGGCGAGAGTTACTCTCGTTTTGCTCGTTGTGAATGGCGCAACGGTGTGTATCTTGGCGATTGCTCAATTCGTGAAGCAGTCGCTTCAGATGTACCGTGTGGCAAGACAGTGACAACTCAATCAGTAGATTCAGTACGTGAACTTGCTCGTCAAGCAGGGTATCCTCTATTTCCTTGCGTACGTGCTCGTTTGATTATTTCCTTCCATGATCCCCACCGTCATCAAATAAAGCCATTACAATCTGAGCTAACGGATCCTTTCATCAACTGGGTAAGCAATTGAGTTGTAGCTATTGGCGGACACGGGAAATTCCCCGACAGGAGGACTGGGGTTCGTCCTATTGGTCATTATACAAGCTGTCCCCATCTACACCCTAACCTCACGATTCGTCATGAGTATCCGGGCGCTGTATGCACGTGATGTTCAATGTAGCCGCGCCGGGAGGACCGACACTGAGTTTGGCTTGTCATCTGGCCGCGACGTTGGCGGATCGGCGATCATTTTCGCGGATGTTGAACAGAACGGGGAAGTGGAGGAGATTGAGGAGGTACCGAGGGAGGGTGGGACGACTCAGTCAGAATAGATGGTCATCAGCGTTGGCACGAGGATGCACGTTTTCCTTTTCTTCCGAGGATCTCAGAGCGGTGGTAAATCAGCTGGCAACTCCGTTATCACGTTATTCCCACTACGGTAGTAGTCGAGTTTTGGGGGGTACTACAGTACTTATCGGCTACAACAACATTAGCCAAATGCAACTTCGTCATATGACTTTTCGAGCAATCTCACGCTCTGGTCTTCCCACTGCCAGTACAGGCACGCACATTCGAATGGCTAGTCGCAGATAAGTAATCGATAAGCCCCTTCCCCATTATATTCCTTCTTCTCTGACTCTGAGTTGCTTAGCATCCACTGTTGACCGCCCACAACTCATCCTGGTGTTTTCAAACGACTCTATTCTTCAGGCGAAGAGTTGACTCTCTCACACACAACACCATGGAAATGGACTCACAAAGGAATGAGCAGACACGTTATATTCAATCAGAAAGCAACGGTGCAATCGTCTCTCGGCTTGCCCAGCAAGACAAAGTTCCTTGGTACAGTAAACCCAGCCTTCGAGCCTTGTATTTCTTGATGGTCCCAACATGCCTTGGAGTGGAAATGACGGGTGGGCAAGTGCCGTATTGTGATGTATGGTCACTGGTAAAATGCTTACATAAACAAAGGTTCGACGCGTCCATGGTCAATGGCTTGCAAGCTGTGCCCTCGTGGCTTCAATGTAGACTTTTCGCCTCGTAGGATGTCTGAAATGGTTGACTTGAACAACAGACTTCCATCCTCATCCCGCCGCATTGGGTCTCGTGACTTCTATCTATGCTCTGGGTTCTGTTGTTGCGCTGCCGTTTGTCCCTTTTGTTGTCGATAAGTTCGGAAGGCGATACCCGATATTGCTTGGAGCCATGATCTCAATAGTCGGAAGCATTCTTCAGGGATCCGCATTGAACTGTAAGTGATTGTCACACTCTGATACACAGGGACACTTTTCACCTTGAGGCCAATAGTCGTTATGTTTGTCGTAGCGCGTTTCATCATGGGATTCGCCAGTGTCTTCTCCGTCGTGGCTGCATCTTCTCTGATTGCAGGTGCGGCAACCTAAATTTAACTTTCATCCTAATTATTGATACGTATTAAGAACTCGCGCATCCCAAAGAGCGAGTGGTTGTGGGATGCTTGTTTACTACCTTGTTCGATCTCGGTAAATTGAATATCATCTATGAAGCCTTGCCACTGAGCTTATTCCTCCCAGGTTGCGTGGCTGCCGCTGGATTAACCCTCGGGACATTCGCAATGAACAGCAAC
>JBBPMA010000927.1:0-10170 GCA_038090075.1 Xanthoconium purpureum | reverse complement strand
TCATCCTTCTTTTCCTCTCTTGCTTTCTGGCTAGCTTGCTTATTCAATTCATTCAAGTGGCTGGAAAGCAGTGATCTATCTTGAGGCTGATACTTTTAATGCATTGTCTAGATGTAGGTGGTTGTTCATACCTGACATACACAAATGGGAATGCACCTTTGGGTAGTACCCCACTGTATACACTCTTGATTGCCTGTCTGATACTGGACAATTCAACAAGATAGTCTGGAACATCATGAGTAATTGAACTTCCTCCCATTGCAAGGTTGACTTACAGTTGATGAAAAGCAAGGATGTGGTCTTCTTAACTTGATAATTTGGGCTGGTGTAATAAGTAGTGGATGGAGAGACCTCAACCTGTAGGAGTTCCTTCCCCATGGAATGACCATACAGTAAATGGATTACTTGGTCAATTGATGTGGATGAAGTGGACAGTTCTGGAGTCACAAATCCAGCCTGGTCAGCATAATCATCACAAGAAAGTAAAGACATCATTGACCTACACACCTTTTTGCAAAGGAATGCCACCTTTGAGTTATGAATGGCATATTTAGTCACAACATCAATAGTTATTGTGTACTCCTCAGACAGGGTATGCATCACCTAACAAGTGTGTTGGCATATCATAAAACACATTCTCAATCTGCTTCAAGTTTGGTGAGAACTAGTTCAAATGGCAAGCATCTGAAAAAGAGACATATAATGATGGTAGTTCCATTGATTCTGGCACAAGGTTTTGAATCTGGCATCTGACCTGCCTTTGGGGGGACCAGTACTCCTTCCAAGTAGCATGCTCTGCATGGGAATGTTGACTTGACATCTGATGAAGGTATATAACAGCTTACTTCCAAGTGCAGGAATCCAACTTAGTTTTTGTCATGATGGACATGTAAGCCACATGGGAGATGGATCCCAAGGCCTCACCACAAAAGCTATAGGTGATGAGTCAAAATAGGTCAGAAAATGCCCTGATCTTTGAGGTTGTGGATCACTCAGCAAGGATAGATAGATTGGGTTTCTGGTATAAGAGTGAATGGCATGGATCATGGCAAGTGAGCCTTAACTGCCAGTGCCAGGATGTGGGACAAGGGTGTATGGCCAGACACTCACAGGACAATCTGAAAAGGTTGAATGTTGCCAAGGTAACAGCATGGCCTGGTTTGAGGGCATTGGATTTGATGGGTGGGTTAGCTTCTTTGGCCTGACCACTGAAAGCAATGTTGAGATTGGCTGGTGGTGAATGGGAGATGGAATGAGTGAAGGCAAAAGAGAGAGCACTGTGAAGACTTGGAGCAAGAGGATGAGGGCAAATCAGACTCTAGAAAAAAAGCAGTGCACTGTAAAACATCTCTTGTTTATAGTACATACACAGACTGGTACTAATAGTATCTATTGAGGCAGTGGACATGAACGATGGCTCAGTCTAACAAGGTGCATTCCTTGTACCATTACCCACATTTGTATCATATCCAGCATAGTGTGCCACCCAGAGTCCTGTTGAATTTCTTCAATCAAAGTTTGTGTTGCATGATAGTTGGCTCTCCAAACTTTGGGGCTGACTTCTTGCACATTGAGGGTACCTTCTAGATAATCCTGTATGTTTGCCACAATGGCAGCAGCACTCAGGGCAAATAGGTTGTCAGGAGAAGAGTGAGGATCAGCTTGGTTAATGTGAACATATATCAACAGCACATGTTCAAAGACTTTGGGTGTTACCATCTGAATGAAATAGTTGGTGGCAAAATATTCATCATTCAGTGTCTCTTGAAGATATGAGAAGGTCACCAGTAAGTTAGTGACCTTTTTGGTGATGTCCTCCTTGTTCAGCAAAGGCTGGTTGAGCTCTAATCAAAGGCCAAGTAGGGTAAGGATGGGTGAAGTACAGTAATCCTTCCAAGCAGTCTCAGACTGTGAAAGAACACAAAAAGAATGTGCACCTCATTCTTGATGTACTGCAACAGGCATCACTTTACTGCTTGCCGAAGAAAACATAACTTTTTTGTGTTGAACTAGACTTTTTGGGACACCACATCTTATCATGAGGAATTGAAGTGGACCCAAAGAAAGTGGCCAAGATTCTCAATTGGCCACGACCATAGACTGCAACTGAAGTGTGACAATTCTTGGGGCTCATGCAATACTTGGCCGAGCACTTGCCAGACCTTGCTAAGTTCACTTTGGTCTTGAACTCACTGATGACCAAAGCCACAGAACTGGCCTTCCCTGAATGGTCACATTGACACCAAAGTGCCTTTGATGGTATCAAGCAACTTGTCACAAGCCCAATGTGCCTTACCACAATCAACCACAATGAGCTGGGCAAAAACAAGATTTTCCTCACAATGGACACCTCAGACTTTCAGACTGGAGCTGTTTATCCTGGGGCCCTGATTGGAAATCTGCCCAACCAGTCGCCTTTGATTCTGCCCTGCTCCATGACACTAAGCTGAATTATCCAGTACACAAAAAAAAGCTTCTTACAATTATCTGTGCACTGCAAAAGTGGCAGATCGAGCTGCTAGGTGCTCCTGTAATTGTTTACTCTGACCACCAGACGTTACAAAACTTCACCAGCCAACATAATCTGTTGTGTTGTCAAGCATGTTGGTCTGAACTGATGTCACAATTTGATCTCAACATCTGTTATATCCGTGGCAAAGACAACATTGGCGCAGACGCTCTCTTGCAGCGATGGGATAATGATGACAACCACACGGTGGCGTGTTTAGCTCTATCTTACAACCCTAACGATGATATTGTAGCATCCATTAGCATTTCCGATGGATCCAACCCCACTGCGCCACTAGCCCAGACACATATGTGAAATGTTAGCATTGAAACCACCCTTCAAGTTGAGCACAACTGCACACTGATGCTGGAAATCCTCAAGGGGTATGCTGATGATGCTTTTTGCACCAAACTTTTTGTGCAGCTTGGTTCCCTACCTCACCTTGTTGAATGTGGAGGACTCCTTTTCCTGGATAATTGTCTCATGATTCTGTACATCAACTTCCTATGGGAATGTCTTTTCCAGCTTGTGCATGATGTGGCCAGTCATTTTGGGCCTGACAAATCCTATGGAATGCTTTGAAATTCATTCTACTGGCCAAACATGCACCACAACTTGCTCAATGCATACTTACCCAGCTGCTTGGTGTGTATGCACAACAAATTGCCCACAACGGCGCCTGCAGGACCCTTGCATCCACTGCCAATTCCTGACAAACATGGGAACTCTGTGGCTATCAATTTCATCAGGCCCCTGCCTAAAGAAGATGGCTACAACATGATCCCTTTGATGACCAACCATCTTGGAACTAATGTTCATCTTGTTCCTTGTCAAGACACTATTTCTGTGTGCGACCTTGCCATCTTATTCTTTGACCACTGGTTCTGTGAAAACAGACTGCCCACTGAGATAGTCTCTGATCACGATAAGCTGTTTCTGTCCAAATTCTGGCACATGCTAGACAAGCTGATGAATGTTTCCCTTAAGCTTTCAAGTGCATATCATCCTGAATCCAACAGTATCAGTGAACGTACAAACAAGATGGTGAATCAATGCCTGCACTTCCTTGTTGAATGTGATCAACATGGCTGGGTCAAGGCCTTACCTAGGATGAGGTTCTGGATCATGAACACTGTAAACACAAGTACTGGTTTTTCTCCTTTCCAGTTGCACATTGGATGCTCCTCCTGCATCATCCTGCCGCTGATCTTGTCAGCTAAACTTGCCAAAGGAGAAAGTGATGTGCACTCCTTTCTCTCCCATTTACAAGATGATGTACAAGAAGCACAAGACCGCCTGCTTGTAGTGAAGGTTTTGCAAGCAGCCACTGCAAATTGTCACCATAACACAGACCCTTGTTTCCAGGTGGGTGACCTTGTAATGCTTTCAACAAGAAACCATTGTTGCAACTACCTCTTAGGTGGAAATAAATGGGTTGTGAAGTTTATGCCTTGATATAACGGTCCATATCATGTCAACACTGCAAACCATGGCACCTCAATGTACACACTCAATCTCCCTGCATCATCATGGATTTTTCCTACCTTCCATGTTAGCCAACTCCGACCGTATCACATGAACAACAATGAACTTTTTCCCAGTTGCGCCATTGCTCACCTGGAGCCTGTTCTGACTTCCGAAGGTACACTTGAATACCAAATCAACCAGATCTTGGATGAGAGACAAATTGAACAAGGATGTCAATACTTAGTTTGTTGGGACAGTTTTGGTTGTGAGGACAATGAATGGTTACCCTGCAAGATGCTGAAAAACTGCAAAGCACTGGATATTTGGGAACAAAGGGTTGTTTTAAAGGGTGGGAGGGTGTAAGCATGATGCTATCAGATCTTTCCTGCTCCACCCACACATACTTCTTACGACATTACTCAGCATTCTGCCACACATTCCATCACATTCCTTCTATGCCATACCCTCAGCCCTACTAATATATATAGGGCTCGATCTACAATGTAGCTATAGTAGTTCTGTTTCCCCCCCTTCTTTTCTCCCTCTCAACAATGCTCGTGCATGTTCTGTTCCACCTGAGCACCTCTTAGTGTTTCTGTCTCCCTCTCAACAACACTTGTGCATGTTTTGTTCTGCCTGAGCGCCACTTAGTGTTTCCATCCCCTAGGATGGTTTCCACTTTTTTTTTTGAACATGCACAAGTGTTGTTGAAAGGAAGAAAAGAAGGGGGGGAAACAGAACTACTGTAGCTACATCATAGATCAAGCCCTATATATACTGGTAGGGCTGAGGGTATGGCATAGAAGGAATGTGATGGAATGTGTGGTGGAATGCTGAGTGACGTCGTAAGAAGTGTGTGTGGATGGAGCAGGAAAGATCTGATAGTGTCATGCTTACACCTACATCTGGTTGAAAGGACAGAGTATGTTCTTGCAGACTTTTGCTAACACCAGTGCATGGCTTCCCATGGAATGTGACGCTCTTTCAAGGGCAGCCTTGATTATGGCTACATGGTCCTGGCCAAAGACCATCTTGTGGGTGACCAACACCTTCATCAACTCAAAGCACCCACATTTCATGATTTGGGTCTCCTCATCCACATTCTTGTTCTTGGATGTATCACTAGCCATGGTGATCTGGGCCAGATGAGTGGATGGGATGGGATGAGTGGTGTAAGGCTGAATGATAAAGAAAAAGTTAGAATGTTATGCCAATAGAAAACAATAGACACTTACAATCCCAGTGGTCAAGGTGTTAGGGTTGTTGTTTATGAAACAAGGAAATGCTGGATTATAGCTCCTGGGCTGGATGCTGCCAGCAGGACTTCCAGTGACTGAGCTGTGGATTTGGTCAGTAATCTGGGCTGGATGAGTGGATGGGATGGAATGAGCAGTGTGAGGCTGAACAACAAAGAAAAAGTTAGAATGTTATGCCAATAGAAAATGATAAACACTTACAATCCCAGTGGTCATGGTGTTAGGGTTGTTGTCTGTGAAACAAGGAAATGCCAGGTCATAGCTCCCAGGCTGGATGCTGCTGGCAGGGTTCTTGATAACTGAGCCATGGATTTGGTAGCCTTCAAGGGTGAACATCTGAGTTACTACCTGATAATTGGAAGGGGGGATAGGATGAATGGCCTAAGGCTGAACAATAAAGAGTTAGAACACTGTACTGATAGAAAACAATACATACTTACAATCCTAGTGGTGTTGAGGTTCCTGTCTGCAAAACGAGAAAATGCCAGATGAGAACTTCTGGGTTGGATGCTGCTGGCAGGGCTCCCGGTGACCAAGCTGTGGGTTTGGTAGCTTTTGGAGGCAATCGTCCAAGTCACTATCTGATAGTAAAGAGCAGGATGTGGTGTGGTGAGACTGCTGATGTTAGTTTGGGTAAGCATCTCTGAGATTGGGTGGAACATGGATGGGATATCTTGAAAGGGACCCTGGACCAGACTAAGGGTAGCCTGGGATTCTGCAGGTTGGAAAAGGAAGGAGTACGACTTGCTGGGTTTGCTGAACAGTATCAGTGCTGGATTGCCTGACATCACATTATTGAAAGTCTAAAAATCCACTGGTGGTAGGCCTTTGCTGGCCTGGTTCAAGCTAAGCGATGTTGAATTGCTTGACGTCTCACCACTCAAACAGGGGTGTATAGTCTGAGAACCTGGCCCTATGTAGTAGAAATAACTTGATGTTGAATCACCATCCTGTCACAATAGTAACTGATGTTAGCAACAATAATTTGACTTGGAATACAACCTACATGGCTGGTGGAGGTCACCATGGTGTAAATTGAGGCAGACTTGAAGCCGAAGCCTGGTGTTGAAAGGGATGGAGACACAAGGCATGACATCTAGAAGAAGTTGTTTGAGTTAGGTAGTACTATGCTTACTGTTTGTTCTACCCATTCATATTATCTTCATCATCACTATCTTTACCCTTGATTTGACATGAGGTGTTGATTGTAGCAGTTTGAATTACGTTGGGTTGAAAGGAACAGAGATACAAGGCATGACATGTGGAGAAAGTCATTCAAGTTAGGGGGTAGTACTACACTTGGGGCTGTTCGTCTTACCCATCCTTACTGACTTTGTCATTACTAAAGTTCAGCTTTGAGCTTGAGGCAATGTTTGAATTATGTGGCAATTGGAAAAGTCCCAAAAAGGTTTGGGCCCTGTTTTTTATTAACTTCATCATCACTATCTTCAGCCTTGAGTTAACATAAGGTGCTGATTGTACCAGTTTGAACTTTTATGTGCAGCTGGAAAGGCCCTGAAAAAGTTTGAAATTCAGGTCTTGTTCTCTTCACATGAATGCCCCAGACCAATCACATCATACTGTGCACCAGCTTCAGCTTTAAAATGAAGAGCCAAGGCAAACAAGAAGTTAACCAATATAGTAAACAGGATACATCTGATTTAGGGGTTACATGTGCAATGGCAATATTCATCATTCATTAATAAGGGGGTGAAGAGAATGCTCTTACCCATCCAAACCCTCTCTGTTGTCACTACCTTCATCATTGCTGTCAGCAAAGAAGTCCTTTGAACTCTGATCACCCTAAGCAAAGTAACACAGACCTTCATTACCTTCGCCCAACCAATGTGAACACCCTAAACCAATCATGTTGTACATTTGGGCCATGTGCATCTGAGCAATAGCTAATGCGGCAAGCTGTTCTGCTCATGTGTTCCCATAATAGTGTTTGTTGGCCTTAATTTCTGTGAGGCCACACCCACTGAGCACTTTGTTGAGGATGTTGAGTACTGCTGCACTGACAGCAAGATCTCCATTGTGCTGCTCATGTGTGGCAGACAAGAAAGACATTTGCTCCTCTGAAGACTTGATTTCCACTGTTGTAAGTGCAAGTCATAGGGTGATGCAGTTGTAATCTGCCCATTTGGTATTGAAAGCCTTCAATAAAATTCTATCTGGCATTGTAGAAAGAGCATCAATAAACTTGCTCCTTTTCTATTTGCACATGAGACAGCAGACTAATTAGATCAACAATACATGTACCTTGCACACTTGGTCAAGCATGAGATCAGTAGGGGATGTTATTCCAAGGGATTGTGCTGCATAGTGCAACCCAGGGGGGATGGGTCCACTCCTGGGAGTGTAAGGATGGTACCATCTCAGTGAGTGGGGGACAGTAACAGGATGAACATCTGGATGGAGGGAAAGTCTGTACAGAGGGGAAGGGAGACTAAGTGAAGGGTTGTGTGGTTGAGTAAGAGTGGACATTGTTCTGGTGCTTGGTTGGATATGACTCTTGTCCAATGTGAGCTTGGCCTTGAGTTGCTGGAGCTCGATGATTGGAACAGGATCCCTTAGGCTAGGTAAGGGGGATGATTTTGCCAAGTTAACAAAAAAGCAAAAGAAGGGCTGGGAGAAGCTACAGATGCACTGCTACAGTTGCTACAAGGCATGGTGTTTTGCTGTGCACAGAAGACTTGGCTCAGTACTTTGTCAGAGTGAATATCTGAGTTTGAACAACTGCTAGTGAGTCTCTACTACTTGTTGTGGATTATCTCACAGAATTTGCACAGCTTCTCATTTTCAGAAGGTGATTCCAGCTTCCATACTGAACCAGCCATATTGACATCCTGAAACTTCTACCACTCACTGTATGCACTCATTGTCCAACCACTTCACCATGGAGGAAACCAGTTCTTTGAACTGCAGTTCCAACTTGAACATGTCCCTCTGTTTCTGTCTGTTGCAGAGATAACCACTTTTGACATCAATTTGCACAAGTGGGGATGTTCTAAAGACCATACTGATGATGTTGTTGATTATAGTTTCTGATTGGAAAGGTGGAACATATTTCCTGTGCAGTTCTGTATGATATAATTCACAATGACAACTGTAGCTGACAAAATGAGACTTATGACAGATGTCTGGGTTAGAAGATATTTCAAGAAAAGAAAACATGTGGGTGAATGTGTTACAATACTTTTTCTCTGTCATACCTTCTTTCTCATCCAGACTATATGTCGGGTCTACTTTGACCTCTTTCCTTATCATGAGGAGGAGACCGACTACCTACTTACCTTTGATATCTTTACCTCTCCAATACTTCTTCCTCTTTGAGCTCTCACCTTGTCAACAGGACTATCTACTCCTCTGGCTACTTCTCTCGTGGTAGTCACATGTCCCTGATTATTCCCCATAGTTCTACTGAATTCTTTTTATGTAAGCAGTAGTACTTAAATACCCATTTAGCCTGTACCTTCTCTTTATTCTTGTTCTGTGCAATCACAGCGTCAGCCTTGCGATCCATAACTTGCCTAAGTTGTGACCTAGTTCCCTTCACCTTGAGACTTCTTTGAGGACATAGTGTCTCTTCGTGAGTACCTCCCTCAGAATAAGTAAAACCTTTGACCTTGGCACAAGTCTGTCGACTTGCGTAACAAAAGAACAAGAATTATCCTTCAGTCCCTTCTATTCAGGAGTAGGACCACCCCAGCCCACCCAAGATTTTTCCTCAACACCCCAAGGGAATTTTTCAAGCTCCTGGAGATCCGGAAGAAACCGGAACATCCCAGGACATCCAGAACCCCCTAGACCTAGCAACCACCCCCCAGAGACTATCCCCTGTTGAACCTAGCCACTTCCTTGAACTACCAACGCCCCCATCTCCTGGAAAAAGAGTAACAGCAGGAAAACCCTTCCTCAACCCAGCACTTCAACCGTTGCCTAGGAAATGCTCTCCTCCAGCATTCTCGATACCCTCAACCAGCTCATCTAATACCCTGACAAACCTCCCCTTGTTCTCAAGCATTCCCACTGCTCCCCCTGCTCCTGCTCCATCGGCACCACCTGCTTCTTCTGGCCCTATCGTTCCCCCTGTCCTTGTGAACCCATTGACATTACCTCCCCTTTCTCCACCACCCCCAGCCCCAATCAACCCTCCAGTCCCCCCTACCAACCTGATGTCTACAACCACCAGAACTACTGAACTGAAAGCGGCCCTCCCCTCTGACTTCTCAGGAGATCCTGAGGATGCTATCTGATGGATGAAAGCAATGAAAGCCTACTTCACCATCAACTCCTCTGTCTACACTGATGACAATGAGAAAATCATGACTACCCTTAGCAAAATGAGCAAGGGATGAGGAGCTCAGTTTGCTGAAATATGGTATGACAAGATGGCTGATGCTGCCATCCTTGCCCCAGAAAAGACCTTCAACAAATTAGCAGAGAATTTTGCATCCACCCTCTACCCTTATGACCTGGCAGAGACATCCTGAAATGAGCTATACAAGCTTAGACAACGGAAGGAAGAAAGGAAAACTGAGGATGGCAAGAAGGTCATCGACAATGGTTTCCAGACTTATATCACAAAATTCCAGACCCTTGCTGCCAAAGCCCAAATGGGTGACACTAAGGAGACCATAGCATGCTTTGCTACTGGACTGGACCCTCAGATCTCCACCATGATCCTTTTCATGTTGACACCCCCCACTAAAATCCAGGAATGGGTTGACAAGGCCCAAGACTTCCACACTCAAAAGATGCATATCCTTGCCCTCCGAGGAGGACATGACCCTGGTCATTCATCTTCATCCTCCTCATGCTCGACCTGAGATCCAGATGCCATGGACGTGGATTTCGTACATCTCAAGAAACTCACCCCCCCGGAACCCACTCGATGCATTCAAGAAGGCCTTTGCTTCAAATGTCGCAAAAAGG
>JBBPMA010000925.1:0-15243 GCA_038090075.1 Xanthoconium purpureum | reverse complement strand
GTCTCAGGTTAGAAGAACAAGGGAACAAAGGGCAAGGTTACAACCAGACAAGTTGTGAATTACAAGACTGACACTGTATTTGTGTAGAACAAGAATGAAAGAAAGATACAGGCTGAGTGGGTATTTAAGTACTATGGATTACCTAATAGGAATGTTGTAGAACTCTAAGGAGGGATAGAAACACATGACTGTTGTGAGAGAAATAGTCAGGGGAGAAGACAGTCCTGTGGAAAGGAGAGGTATCAAAGGGAAAGGAGTATAGGAGAAGCATGAAAGTCAAAGGTAAGTAGGTAGTCATTCTCCTGCTCATGATAAGGAGAAATGGAAGAATATACTCGATGTGTAGTGTGAATGAGAAAGAAAGTATAAACAAGAAAAAGGATTGTAACATTACCTTCTTCATACACTTGAGTCCCAGGCTCAAAACATTCTAGTCCCCTATTCATTGTCCACAAGGGTGTTGAGGTCGTCATCATCCAAGTATGTTCCTCTATAAGTGTTGTGAGTCTCTGGCTGGATAAGTGGGTTGATTGGGCAGTTATCAACCACATGCCCTGGGATGTTATATTTTCCACAGATTCAAAGGTTGCAAACGTCATCAGAGTGTCCCCATCAAAGACAGAGATTACATTGGGTCTCCAGACAATGATGTGCTGCATAACCTGGAGTGGACTCTCTGCAGGAAGGACAGATATACAAGGGACAGGAGAGTCTGAAGTGACCAAGATCCAAACAAACATAGCATTGAGTGTTGGGGGAGGGTAAGCGAGAAGACTGGACCAAGACTTGGGAGAGGAAGGAGGTGATTCATTGTCTGTCAGTGACCTGGATATGGACGACATTGTTGTCTGTTATGGTAGGAGATGTGGGGGACACAGGATGTGAGGAGATTCACAGGGCTAACAGAATGGGAGAGGTTGGTCTGTCAGTCAGTTCCAGTTTGCTTGAGGTAAAGTTGTTGTTTCATGCAAGAGAGGGTGTGCCAGACCTGTAGGAAGGCAGGGTAGAGGGTAGTACTTGGGAGCTCCTCCAGGTATTGTTGGAAGGAGTGGGTGAGGAGGAGTTCAAGGACAGGGCCTGGTAGAAAGGAGAGGGTAGTACAAAGAGGTGCTCCCAATGACTCCAGAAGGTCACCAGGGCAGGCTCAGAACAGTTGGAGTTGGGCAAGCGAGATGTGATGGAAGAGTCCAACAAGGGCCTGACACTCAGTGTCATGCTCATATGATGGTAGTCTTTCAATTTGACTAAGGATGGTGGGGGAGGTGATGGCAATCATAAAGAGTGTGAAGACCTGGGAGGTGGCAAGGAACTGGATGTGGATGTTATGAGTCTCTGGGGGGGGAGGAATGGGGGGGAGCATAGAGTGAGGTGGGTGTGAGATGTGACATGGAAGTTGAGGGAGGTGGATTCTTTCTTGATGCCGGTGTTGAGCAGAATGATCTATATAGACAAGAAGACTAAAGTTACCAAGAAAAAAAATAATACAAAGAGCAAGAGCAACTCCAAACCAGACAAATGGGACGTTGTTGAGTTGCATACACAGTGGGGTACTCACTAGAAGATGCCTTGTCCTGTGGTGCTAATAGTGAATGGGGCAGCTGGTTTCCTTGCAGAAGCAAGAGTGAGTTCTGGCATGGTCAAAAGGGAGATTATGTCAACAAAGAAAGGTGAGTTGGTATGTGGTGAGCCCCAAGAACCAGGGGATATCAACAGGTCTGATGGGGGTGGAAAAGTCATCATGCTGAGGGATGAAAGGCATGTTGTTGTTTTTAAGCTCCAGAGTTGGTGGGCCTTTTTGTACATCATGAGAATGTCTAATGTGTGTTGGAGGTTAGATTTGGGTTCCCAGGTGTTCTCCAATGATGGGTATCTCTTCCATGTGGTCAGGAACCTTCATCGTCCTGTGGAGCCCCAATGTGAAACAATCTGTTCCACTTCATACTCTTCTTCAGAGGCAATCAGGTTGGGCAGAGGTTTCAAGAAATTGAGTCCATGTGCTTTGGTTTCTTTGTATGGGGATAGTAGGGAGGCATGGAAAACATTGTGGATTTTCCAAGTTGAAGGAAGTCTGAGTTGGTAAGAAAGTGGTCCCAATATCTGAGAGATTTCAAATGGGCCTTGTCTTTTGGGTGCTAGTTTCTTGGAGGGGTAGTTGAGACAAAGATGGGAAGCTTTCAGCTGCACCTTATGTCTGACTTTCCATGGGGTGAAATCTTGGAAGTTTTGTTCCTTCATAATCTAACGAGCTGTTTCATGTGTGGCTAAAGCTCCCTTTCACACTTCTTCCAAAGCAGATAACTGGATTTCTAGGGCAGGAATGAAGGTTTTCTCCAATGGGGGGTAAGCTCAAGGTTCATATCCATGTAGCAGGGAGAAGGGTGAAACTTTAGTTGAGCTATGTGGAACTGAGTTATGATGGAACTTGGCTGTAGAAAGGAAGTCCAACCATTTCTGAGGGTTGTTGGCATAGAAGACGCAAAGGTATGTTTCAATTTCTTGATTAGCGCATTCTGTTTGCCCATCAGTCTGTGGGTGATACACAGTGGATAATTTGACATTATAGTGGAGAAATCAAGTGAGTTTTCTGGCAAAGGCTGACACAAACTGTGGGCCTCGATCTGAGATCAGAGAGTCATGGAGTCCAAATTGTTTGAAAATATAAAGCCAGGCCACTCTGGTGGCATCAATTGTTTTGGAGCAAGGTATGAGAATTACCCCCTTTGTAAGGCCATGGTTGACCATGACCATTAATGAGTCATGTCCATCGGAGGGGGGAAGATCAGTGATGAGGTCAACAGAGAGCTGTTTGAAAGATAGGTTACTGGACAAGAGGATGGGCATTAGCGGAGGACAGGTGGGATGGTGATTAATCTTGTTTTGTTGACAGACTGTGCACCTGGATATGAATGCATTGACAAAAGAGGAGAGGCCAGGCCACCAAAAGTCCTGCTCTAGTAACATTTTAGTGCAGAAATGTCCTGCATGGCCAGTGGTAGAGAAGCTGTGTATGGATTATAGTATGGCTTGTCGTTCATGTGGCGGAATGTACATTCAATTTTTGAAGTAAAGATGTCCATCAGACATGTGCCAATCACTTTTGGAGGAGCAAGGGAATAGTGGTGATCCCTGTTGAAGGTTCTTGAGTGCCCGGAGAACCAAGGGGTCTAACTGGGAGGAAGATCTGATTTTCTTGGCTAGAGTAAGATTCAAGATATTGATAATGATGGATTTGGGGCAGATGGATGTGTCTACGTTATCTTGAGTGATGTTGATATGGTCTCATCTTGAGAGAGCATCTGCAGGACCCATCCTCATTCCAGGAGTAACCTGCCATTGTAGATCAAAGTCCTGCAAGAACAGGGACCATCTGGCTTGTCATCTAGACAGTTTCCAGGGGTCTTTGATGTAGGAAAGGTTTTTGTGGTTGGTGATGATAGTGACAGGATGAGTGGTTCCTTGCAGATATTGATGTCATTCTTCTAGAGCCAAAATGACCACTAAAAGTTCTTGGTCAGAGATATCATAATGTTGTTGAGCAGAAGAGAATGTGGTGGAGTAGTAGGCACAAGGATGGAGGTCAGAGTTCTTGTCTGATTGCATGAGTACTGCACCAGCAGCCAGTAGGAAGGCATCTGTCATGATAAAGGGGTGGATGACATTAGGAATTTGTAGGACAGGGGCAGAGAAGAAGATCTTTTTGAGTTGTTCAAAGGTGTTCTGTTGTGCTTGTGTCCAATCCCAGGATTCTCCCTTCTGGGTGAGTTGGTTTGGGGGGATGACAATGTTGGAGAAATCTGGGATGAATTTCCTGTAGAAGTTGGCAAATCTTATGAATGATTGAACTCCTTTAACTGAAGTGGGGGGTTTCCACTTCTCTATGGCCTTGAGTTTTTTTCTGTCCATCTCAATTTTGCCCTGTCCAATGATCATTCCCAGGAATTCCATATGAGGAGCATTAAAGATGCACTTGGAGAGTTTGATTGACAGTCCATGTTCTCTGAGTCATTAAAGTACTCATCTTGTGCGTTTGTGGTGGAGAGTGACATCATCCTTGGTGTGAATGCCCAGGTCATCCATGTAGACTTTCAACCACTTCTCCCAGATCATGTCAGCAAAGATGTGATTCATGAATGCCTGGAATGTAGGTGGGGCATTACAGAATCCAAAGAACATGACAGTTGGTTTGAATAAATCTAAAGGAGTGATAAACATGGCCTTCCATTGGTCCTCTTGCCGGATGCAAATGTTGTTATATCCCCATTATATGTCAAATTTGGTGAACAAGGTAGAGTTCTTCATGTTGTCGATGAGTTCAGGGATAAGAGGGAGAGAATAGGTGTTCCAAATGATATGGGAATTCAGGTAGTGGTAGTCCTGACAGGGACAAAGGGTTCCATTCTTCTTTGGTATGAAGAAGAAGGGAGACGCTTGGGGTAACTTCGAGGGTACTATTCTTCCAGTTTGGAGATGTTCTTTGATGAACTCCTTGCAGGTCTCCATCTCTGTTGGATTCAAAGAGTATACTTTCACAATTTTGGAGGAGAAATCTGGATGAAGTTCAATGGTGTGGTTATAAGGGTGATGCAGGGGAAGTTGATCATGTGTTTTCTCAGAGAATACATCCACAAAATTGTGACACCATTCAGAGATAGAAGGTTCCTTCCTTTCAGTGGTTTGCACAATCTGGGTGGAAATGGTGGTTTTTCCAATGATTTCCCCTTTCAGCCAAGTTTCTCATTTGTGCAATTGATGGGAGATCTTTTGGTCTGTGTCAAGTCCTAGCCACCAGAGGAGATATCATTGGGAAATATGATCTATTGGAGTGGAATGCAGAGATTTGGGAATAGAGATCATGTTGGTGATCCAGTCAATTCTAGGGTTCCATTTGCATAACCAAGGCATTCCTAGTATGACTTGTCATTGTTCTAAGCTCAGAACCATTAGGTCTATGGTTTCTTTAGAGTGGGGGAATAGAATGTTGGTGTGAGCTTTCCAGTGGATGGTTCCTTTGGCATTGGTAGTTTTGTCCACATTATAGGCTAAGATGGGTTTGGGGACACTTCAGGTGACCCCTCCCAGGGGGCTATTAGCCCTAACTTTTCTGCTCAAAGTCAAGGCTAATAGCCCACTTTTATATGGAAGTTTCCTGGCCTTTTTTCCTTTGTTAGAAATATGATAATTTAGCCTTTTTGAACCATTAGATAAATAGCCACAAATATATGGGACTTCCACCAGGACCTATGGGAGTCCCATAAAATACATGAAAATTTTCCATTTTTATAAAATGTCCACAGTTAATTTTACACAATTTGATAATAATGTGTTATCATGTGGAAGTCCCTCTAGTGGGAGTCCCATATCCAAATAATATATTTGCTTTAAAAGTAATTTTAATCAATTAATAACATTTTGTGGGATATGCTATATATGTGATTATGTAAGCATCCAAATATGGTAACATGTAATTATGTAAATTTAAATATGGTAATATGTATATACCAATTGAACTTTTAATTATAGCAATAAGTGATTATAAAATATTCTATGTTTTATATGAGAAAAAGAATGTTTTATAAAATACAAGGTGATTTGTTTGACTTGTAGTAGAATTACCAATTGTAGAACCTTGATTATGTATTTTTGTCATAGTTGATCATAATAACAGTAAGAACTTTATCTTAGGACTCTATCATAATTGACAATGGCACCATTAGTGCTAACATGGTTGCAAAAAGTTTATCTATTTATATCTTCATTTATATACCTAGTTGAATTGTAGAGTACTTATTAATAATTAATAGGTACATAATTTCCACACTGTGCCAATAAAACTTCTATGTAGCAGTGGTGAGATTCTGATGAGTGCTAGTGGAACTCCCTTGGTATAATAAGGGACTCCCACAGCATCATGCAGGAACTTCCTTGGTATAGTGAGGAACTCCCTTGATATAATGAGGGACTCCCATAGCATTTTTCAGGGACACCCTTGGTATAGTGAGGAACACCCACAGCATTATGCAGGAACTTTCTTGGTATAATGTGGGACACCCTTGGTATAATGAGGGACTTCCTTGGTATAATAAGGAACTTCCACAGTATTATGCAGGGATTTCCTTGATTTAGTGAGGGACTCCCTTGATATAATAAGGGACTTCCACAGCATCATGTGGACCAATAAAATCTGCTGGTGTCCAATCCTGGATGATAGATGAAGACATTGACAATGTCAGGTGGTGACTTCTTTAATCAATAAGAGAATATATGTAGAATATGGACCAGAACCAACAAAATCTGGTATGGTGACTTCTTTAGTCAATGGAAGGATATATATATGATATGGGATGAAATCTGGTGGTATCCAATTCCAGATAGTAGATAAAAATACTAACAAAGCTAGATGGTGACTTTTTAGTCAATGGAAAGATATATGTAGGATATGGACCAGAACCAATGAAATTTAATGGTGCTTGATTCCAAGTGGTAGATAAAGACACTAACACTGCTGGATGGTGACTCTTTTAATCAATGGGAGAATATGTGTAGGATATGAACTGGGACCAATGAAATATGGTGCTGCCCAATTCCAGGTAGTGGGTGAAGATGGTAACATTGCTGGGTGATGTGCTCTTTAGTCAATGGGAGGATATATGTAGGATATGGGCCAGGATGAATGGAATTTGATGGTGCCCAACCCCAGGTGATATGTGGATGATTTTTTTATTGATGGGAGGATATATGTTGTTACGGATTTCGTGCCTCTTGACAAGATTCCATCTTTTTCCCTAGTCTCTTGGAATGACCTTGCCGATCTCCCACTCAATGACTTCCTTATCCCATATACTGCCCTGCTTAATGCTTGGACTCCACCGTTCCATTCTGGATCTTCTCTTTAGATTTCCCACATGGTTAGGCTTCTATCTGCCATGCATAGATCTTGCTGTCCTGTCAGCACTTCACTTTCTGGATACATCTTGATCCCTTTTCATACTCGTCTTGGCCTTTCATATGTTCCATATCCTTCTGCTCTTCTGATTCCACAGTTCCTTTGCAACACAGAGTTCCACATCCCTTCTGGAGCGGATCTCTTCCAGTCTCCCATATAACTCCCCTTTCTGCTCTTCTCACAGCTCTCCACTTCTCCTTTTAGACATGGAACCCCTATAGGCCTCTGCTTTCCACTTATGCCTCTCTTCTGTCTTGGTCCATGCACTTCCCTTAGAGGTATATAAACCCCTTCATGTACGCTGAGACTCCTCAGCTAGTTCTATGCATTTGTGTTGTAATCTAGTCCATTCCAAAGTTCCCCTTGGTTCCTTGAGACTCTGTCGCCTCACAGTTGAGGGACTACTTGCATTCACACTTAATCCATGTGCTTCGCCCAGTCAATGACCTACTCTTATCTTGGTCAGTGGTATGACTCATATGCTACCAAAAGTATTTTCAGTCAGCTAAAAGTTCCATAACAATGAATGGAGATCCCATTAGCCATGGGCAGGAATCCCACATGTAGTGAATAGAGTCAAAATCCCAACCCAATCAAATCTTAATCAAACAAGCACTTTGAAAAAGAACACATCCACTGATCATATTTATCAACAAGTAATACAGATTATAGGGTATTGAAAGCCCATCCAAGGCTAATTGAGAATGACAAATCATACAAAATCATATATACTGTGTCTAACCATCTAACCCCTCTTCTTGAACATCTTTCAAGTAGTATGGAGCTGGTCCTTGAATCCTTGAGGGACCAGCTCCCATATTTTCATGGATGCCATATGGATATGCATTCATCATAGAAAGATATGATGGTGGATAAAAGTGAGGCATGCCACTTGCATTAGAATACATTGGCATAGGATAAAACTGCCCATGTGGGTTTCTCCAAGGATTACCAGGCATCATAGATCCAGCTCTTGACTGTAGAGGGTGAGTTTGAGTCCTAGTATGGGTGGGAGCTGCAGGTGGTTGAGATGAAGCTCTAGAATGTGCCCTTGCCTGGACAGAAAAATGGGAAGGAGGACGAGCAGGGATCTGAGAAGATTTAAAGAAAGAATAAGGTGAAGGTAGATGAAATGCCTTTTGAGCAACTGGGGCTGGATGACAATCCTTCACAGTATCCATGTTAACAGGTTGCAAAATGACATCATCACCACCATCTTGAACTTGTGGTAGTGGCTCAGAGCTGTGACCTTGTATATTCTCACCATTCATCTCATCCTTTTCTTTTCCAATTCTCTGCTTAATCTTTTGACACTTTGGAATAGAAGGCAATTCATCATCCTGATCACTGGAAGCTGGCAGAGGGTGCTTGGTAGCCTTCTTCTTTGGTTTTCTCTTTGGAATAGAAGGCACTTTCTCATTCTCATCACCAGAAGCTGGCAAAGGGTGCTTGGCAGCCTTCATCTTGGGTTTCCCCACTGGTTTTGCCTTGCCACAATGCTTCACTTGAGCTAAGACTTTTCCCTTTGTCCCAACAACCAAGGGTATCCTTTGGTATTTATAGCTATCCTAAGAATGTTTTCAATTCTCTAAAAAGAATGGTTATATAAGAGTTTAGAGGTCATCTGATGAATCCATACCTCTAGACCAATGAACAATAGCAACCTTCTTTTCTACCTTTTCTCCAACCTCAGAATTTGTCTGGTATGCTTTCACCATGGTTTTGGCCTCCTTCATGATGAGATTGTCCACAATAAAGTGGCATGGCTACTGCCTCCAAAGAAAGCAGCCCCCTTATAACCCTCATCACCTGGCCCAGTGTAAACAACTGATCCAAAAACCTCAATGTCCTCAACATTGCTGTATGCAGCAGCCTATAGCAAAGCTAATGTCAACTTAATGTTCCACACAAAAAACTAGACTCACCAAAGATCCAAATTGCTTTGCTGTATTTTTGACTTGCTGCAGGGCAGAAGCATGGACAACCTCATCATTAGGTTAGGTTTGAAGAGACTGCCACAACTGAATACACTTTTCCTCATCAGGTGGCTCCCAGGTCTTCTTCTTCCACTTCTTGTATGCCTTTGTGACTCACTTTGTCCATGCATCAGTTGTTTCTAGAATGCTGCTGTCAGCCATCCATTCTAAGTTACTTGAACTTACATACCTCCACTTGTCTTTGGCTCATTCTGAGCAAGCCATGCACAATACATGTTACTCAGACTTGGTTCACAAGCCTTGTGGGTCACCAGCCCAGCTTCCAGCAATACATTTTGTGTGGATCTTCCCAGCTTCTCTGCCAAGGTCTCTACCATTCCCATCACCTCCAGACCAAACTCCCAACACTCAGTCTGCTCCTCCTGAGACATGCGTTCTCTTTTCTTTTCCCAAGTATCTTTGTAAACAGTGTGCTCTAGATCTCCTGCAGCCACATCTTCTCTATCCACATCTGCATTATCTACATTATTGTCATTTACATGTTGTTGCTCCTGATCCTTATGAATACTTGGTATGTTAAAGTAACATTATGATGACATACTGTGTTTGAAGTTCCCACTGATGCACTCTTGAGAACTTATTGAGCCTCATTCTCATCCGCATCAGGTGAGATAAAGCATTGTGGATCTTGCAACAAGCAATCCACTGCCTCATTGTCCTGCATGGGCATTGTGCTCTTCACAATCTCACCCATGGACACTTCTAGCATCAAGGACTCCTGGTGTGCTTTAATTGGTACCTAGAAGGTTGATGTCATCACAGAAAGTCTGCAAGGCTCTCAAGCACTGCATACCTGCTTGCCTCATTGTTTCTTTGCTTTTTTTGGTGGCCCTATTTTAAACAATTTTGGCACCATATCTATTTCTGACAATTTCATGTCATTGATAAATCAAACATATTGCTTGAACATACCTTGTGTGGAGATGAAAGATGCTGCTGGCATTTCTGAATTGCCTTTTGTGTATGCAGCTGGTGGGCCAACTTTTATTGGTAGTGGTGCTGTGTACTCATCTCAGATGTGTGAGAAACCAACAGAATGTAGAGACATACCCTGGGTTGATCCATCATGTTCCTGTAGACATTCTGATTCCTCTTGCTCCTTAGCTTTCTTGTGTGTAAGGAGAACCATTATTCGCTGTAGAGAATGGGAGAGTCAAGTGTTATCCACCACAATCAATACCAAATTCTACTAGAATAGATTGGGAGATGAGCAAACGACAATGCTGCCATTCTGCCCATCATCTACACATAAATCACTTCATTGTAGACCAAGCTTCCCATTGACTCACATCAATGGAAAGTAGGCCCACTTCAAACACACATCTGATTGAATGGACAAGACCAAAGTAAAAATGTTTACCATTGTGAAATGACACATCCTGCAATAAACACTGAATCAGATTAGTAAATGAGTGCAAACTGAATTCCACAAGAATAGATTGGGAGACAAGGAGATGACAATGCTGCTGTTCTGCCCATCATCTATGCATGAATCACTTCATTGTAGATGAAGCTTCCCATTGACTCATATCAATGGAAAGTAGGCCCACTTCAAACACGCATCTGATTGAATGGACAAGACCAAAGTAAAAATGTTTACCATTGTGAAATGACATGTCCTGCACTAAACACTGAATCAGATCAATAAACAAGCACAAACCAAATTCTACAAGAATAGATTGGGAGAAAAGGAAACAACAACACTGTCATTCTGCCCATCATCTACACATGAATCACTTTATTGTAGATGAAGCTTTCCATTGGCTCATGTCAGTGGAAAGTATTCAAACACATGTTTAATTGAACAAACAAAATCAAAATGAAATCTTTACCATCATGAAATGACACATCCTGCAATAAACACTGAATCAGATCAGTATAACAAGCACAAACAGTAAACAAACCTGAAAGTTCCAGGATGTGGCAAATGAGTGATGATTGGACACCACCCAAATGAGGAACGAACCTATAGGAAGCAAAGAGTAACTGTAGTAGTCAATGAGACTTGACTGGGTAGAACAATCACCTTGACAAGTCTATAACATACGGGTGGTTGGAAATTGGAGAAAGCCCCATCAGAACCTCTGAACAACAAGGGTGGACTGTGAACCCACAGATAATGATGGAAATGGATGGGGATTCTACAGCATGTGTTGAGTGAAAAAGGGAACAGAAGGTCTAAAAACATAACTGTACCTTGAGGGTGGTTGTTAGAAGAACTGTTTGCCCAATGCCTTGAACAATGTTTTACTGATGGTGAAGACAATTGTTAGCATGAGGGAATGACAAAAGGGTAACTTACAATGGTGGATTGCCAACCTATGAGTAACAATGGAAACAAATAGCAATCCTACAGTGCGCATTCAGTGAAAGAGAATGGAAAGTGAAACAAACAACAGTACCTTGTGGAAGGTTGTTAGAACAACCCTTTGCCCAGTTCCTCAAGCAATGTTTTACTAATGGCAAAGACAATCATCAGGGTGAGGGAAAGAGAGAAAGGCAACTTACGATTGGACTGCAATCCAGCAGGTAGTGATGGAAACAATTGGCAATCCTACAGAGCACATTCAGTGGAAAAGAGATTGAAAAATGGAAAATAGACAGGATGTACCTTGAGGATGGTTGTTAGAACAACCATTTGTCCTATGCACTGACTGATATCTGACTGGCTGCAAAGACAATTGTTAGCATGAGGGAATGACAGAAGGATGACTTACAATGGAGTTTGGACTATGCTGTCCTGCCAATGAAGTCAATTTCAACAACAAAATACTTCATTGTGGGTGGAAAAATTCAGATGACTCATGTTGCACTAAAGATGTCCAAAGTCTCAACATGTGTTGAGACTGTGAGGTGCATGCAATCTGGCAGAAAATGTGAATAATGGAGGGGCAGAGGGAAGAAGCATGGGGAGGTGAGGGACAAATGAACAATGGAAAAACAGTGGGACAGTTATGGAAGGTGGGGATTCCCTCACAAAGGTTAAATTCAAACCCCACATGATTAGGTGAAGCTGAGAGAACAGTGGATAATGGTAATGAAATCTAGTTCACACATTGCTCTTTTTGGTTTGCACCACAGTGGGACTTAAAGCAGTGCTTCAATGCCTCATGTCTGATCTTGAACCTTCATGGTCGTTGTCTTTATCACCATCACTGTTCACCTGCCTCATCCCCTCGTTCCCAACAGTTCACTCCCCTCATCCCTTCATTCCTGGGCATCCCCAATGCATGTTGGGAGCTCATATTTTCAGGTTGACACATGTCATCTGAATCAATTGCCATATCGAAGTGCTTCATTGTTGGTACATCCTCAGCCCTCTCTTGGGATTTCCTCAGACTCATACCCATAAACAAGGCACATCCCATCCTCAATCATTGTCAGGACATTGAGTTTCATTTCCTAGGTGTTAGTCATCCTCCTGGTGAGTTCGTTAAGTTTGTCCACTCAGTGTTGCACTGAACAGGATTTATTGTAGACTTCAGATTACACAGACGGTCCTCCCAGTGATTCATGAGTAATTGGACCACATAGCACTTGATGTTATATTGACAATGATATATTGCAGATTGAAGGTGAAGTGTCAGTTCTTCCCATCCTTCCTGTCCCATCCATCAAGGTGCCACCTACCTCTCACACATCCAATGCATGTTGGGTAATGTGATCTCTCAGTTCAATGCAAGTCAGCTGATACATGCTTTACCAATGAAGCGATTCATTGGTGAAGGAGCTGACCACATGGTTGGTTCATAGTGGCACAGTGATTGGATCAGGGGACTCTTTTGGTCACTTGCTACTCATACATTTATGTTGTAGGTTTTGATTTGGACCCAAATAAGAAAGTACATCTATTTCCACATCTTTTTTGTACATCATTGATTCTTGGCACTAGGATGCCACCTCCACAAGATACCATGATCAATTTCACTCCTCCGGATGAGCCTTCATAGAAGGAAGTGAGGGCTAAGTTTCCTCATCATGATCTCTTGAATGGTATGCATCTTCATTTCCTGGTAAACAGTTCACACTCAGGCTTGTTGAACAGGGACATGGTCCAGATACAATGCCAAAGTCATAACATATTCCAGGGACTATGCAATCTCCCCCCCTAACATGAATTTCATGCCATCATATGTCTTTGAGGAGGCAAAACTTTGCGCATGCAAAGATGATCATTGGGGATATCAGGATCCCTTCCAGACACTGCAAGAGTGGTCACAGGCCTTTTGCTGGGTGCCATTGATTCCTTGCAAAGGTAAGCTTAGATGTATCTCATTCAAATCATAAATCTGACATGATCATAGGTGGTATATTGCTTGATGGAGCAGAGTATGCTGTCCTGTTCCTATGGCAAACTCTGGACCTAGAGCACACAAAAGAAGAAAACAGCCTCAGGTGTATTGTTTCATGGTTCTATACTACACTCAAAGAATGTGTGCAAATTGTGACTGAAGGTGTGAAAGAATTCGTCAACCAACGTGGACGACCAAGCAGATCAGCAGAGACACTGCTCCTTGTGATGAGGAGAAACCTAATCAACCTTTGAAGACCCCTCAGTCTGAGGAATATATGCCTTGTTGTTGCTGATTTCCAGCACTGTTGGCTTGACCTAATTGCCATGCTCTTGTACTACCAAGACTATTGGGACCATGTTTGCAACTTTCAACCTGGAATGGGCCCTTGGGACATCAACACTGATCTCATGGGCATCTTCACCAACAAAGATTTGGTTGCTCTGACACTATGGGAAGTGGATGTGCTGGTGCAGCATATCCACAAAATTGATTTGTTGCCATCAGATCTCTGCATTGGCAAGAGGGTAATAATGACCTGGGATCCAGATGTCGAAACACATCTGGATAACATGCAGCCACTTAGTCCCATCCATACCAGATTTGGTGGAAAGGCATGGGCTTACCTTTGTCAGCCAATTGGCAATCTTGCAATTAGCAACTATATCCCACTCATGTGGTCGGAAACATGGGATGATTGGATTAAGTGTGCTGGTCCCTCCCAATGCCAATTCAGCAATTGTTGCCAAGATGTTCTCTCCATTGGTTCTGTCTACTTCTTCAGCCATTTTTGCAGGTCCCTCATTACCTCTCCCTCTTCCTGCCCCCTCAGTGACTCATGTGATTGTATGCACTCCTTCTCCAATCATCTTTTCTTCCCATAGGCAAGCCAATCTCAAGACAATACTGCCAGGATTAGTGGATGAGATTTTGGCTTGTATTATCTCTAAAGTGGGCAAAACATTGTCACCTTCAGTCACTGCTCAGAATGTGTGAGGTTAGGAGAGATGGAATCAACATGAGTGGCTATCTAGCATCTCCACATGTTGCTTAAATTCAATGTTATGTCTAGACTTGTCCCATAACTCTTCTGCACACAAGAATGCTTTGCATGCATCAATGTCTGCTTCAACACAGGCACCTCCAGCTTGGGAAGACCCTGCTCTCTGCCCCAATCTCACACTGGTTGTCGATGTGTGGGCAACTGCCCTTTGGAAGGTGGATTGCAGTGTCAATACTGGCAGCAACATCCTTTGCCATGGCTTTCCCTTTCCTGACCCATTACAAATTGTTTGGATTGAAAGTGGAGAGCGGTTAGCCAGGTATCTAGCTAACTGGCTGATGATCCATCAAGTGTGGATATGGAAGATTGATGGTGGGTGTGTTGGCTATCCTTCCACCAAATTCTGGTGAGAAATCTTGAATGGCCTTCCTCAGTTCATCACTGTTATAAATGAAAACAATCCTGCCTATGCTGGTTATCGCCAAATCAGCTGGTTACTTCCTCCTTCCTGGGTTGAGGGGCTCATGATCATGAAACAGTCAGAGAGATGTTGCAAAGTCCATCAAGCCACACTGGATTTCTTGAGTGGGTCGAAGCAGCAGTTCCAAATGCTGCAATACCAAGTTCCAGAGGTGGTTCACTTTTATGATCAGTCCTGGTGAATTGAAGAAGTCCATGGGATGTCAAGTGAGGAGCTCCATGTCATTTTCTGGGAGCTAATGGAGCTCTCATTGCAGTATGAGCTACTCCTCCTGGATCATGTGCTCTGTGCACAGCTGTGATCAAATCCAGCTGTTCAAACTGAGCATGAGGGGTTGGTGGCATTGGTCTTTGGCACCAGCTCCCTTGATGCTGTTACGCGAGTCGACAGACTTGCGTCAAGGTCAAGGGTTTACTTGCTCTGAGGGAGGTACTCACGAAGAGACGCTACGTCCTCAAAGAAGTCTCAAGGGAGAAAAGACTAGGTCACAACTTGGACAGGTTGTGGATCGCAAGACTGACGCTGTA
>JBBPMA010000923.1:0-15248 GCA_038090075.1 Xanthoconium purpureum | reverse complement strand
AGGACCTACAGTTATCAAGGCCCGATAAGGCCTTACCATATTTCTAATATATTATTGATAATATACAACTTGGTTACCTTGACAAGGTCTTATAAGCCCTTATCGGGAAAACTGGATTCTCGTGATGTCAAGTCCCAAAAAGGACAAGTACGGTCGTGAATGCTTCCACTGCTTTCGTCCTTGGAGCCATACTTGCAATGGCTGATGGTGTTGAAGTCTTGGCTTGAACAAGCGACCCAACGAGAAGAGTAACACAGTGAGGGCCGAGTCAGGCGGATCAGAGTCATTGCCCCGTGAGCCTGATCACCGACGCTTTGCTAATTCACCAGGTCTCAAACCTGTCCAACAACGTTATGTTGTGTCACTGCAAATTTTCTGGTAGAACTTGGATTTGAGAAGAGGAAGCTTGCGAACGTGCGCATCATCATTCGTTCCCGGTTTCCAAGCGAGACGCCGACTCAGCATCACGTTGCGGCCGTACTGCCAAAAAGAGAAAAACTAGGCGAGATGCCAAACTCTACCAGACTCGACGAGCAGATATTTGCCATATCTCGGATCTACATAGCGTCATTTGGAGTCGCACTTATCAGTAGGTCAGTGCTTGGATTGGACGTGAGTCTGATGAAGCGCCGACGTCTGTTCATAGGACCACTTGGAAGAACTTTCTCAGCGCGGCAGTGCTCCAACGCAGGTGTTTTATACCTGATTGATAGGTCATGAAAGATGACCGGTGGGCTAACCTCGATGCCTGCCTTCACTGGATACCTCCCGCTGTCCCAACAGCAGGACGGGCCCGCGCTACCCCACAACGCGACACCCTGGTGGGCACCCCGGAAGTCTCAGGTGGTCTGTTTTATCACCGAAAATGCTGGTCTGTTGCTGGTGATCTGCGCTGAGTTCATCTTCGCCTCCATGGACCTCTCCGTCAAGTTGTTGGAAACATTAGATCCGCCTACTCCGACCTTAGAGGTCCGTAAACCGGCGAATGTCATCACTTTGCGTTGATCACCCTTGGCAGTTGATGACGCTTCGAATGGTAGCGTGGCACTTTAATCAAGCGGCCGTTTGTTTTCACCAGTCGATCTACAGGCAATCACGGTCTGCTGTTGTATAACGTACATGTAAGAATGACACCAAAGCAGTGGCTTCTTTGCGTCCCTCACAGTCTACAGGCTAGCAAACAAGATCTCAGATCCCATTCTCGGACCAAAGGGCGTCCGTGGACTTTTGTTTGTCAGAGGTCTCGTTGGGTGAGGACATCTTCATCGAGTTCGCTCATGACGACCGACCATCGCCGACGCAGGTTCCTCGGCATTTTTGGGATGTACTATTCTCTCAATTACCTCTCCCTCGCGGATGCCACCGTCATCACATTTCTCGGCCCGTTCGCTATCGCATTAGCAGGGCACCTCCTTCTTGGGGAATCTTATACAATGAAAGAAGCAACAGCAGGCGGTAAGGCAACAGCATTCGTCCAGAGCCGACACACAGATTAAACCAGTTTTCAGTCTGTAGTCTTATCGGTGTCGTCCTCATCGCTAAACCTACATTCTTGTTTGGGAGTGCTGCCAGAGAGGGTGATAATGGTGTCACCTCTTTCGAACGGCTACGCGCTGTGGGGTGAGAAACATGTTGATCGGGTTGATCTAAAATGTTGAATCTATATTTCAGGGTTGCTCTGGTAGGTGTAGGTGGTAACACGGGGACATGTACGTTGAGTCGGTCATAATGCGTTACATGCTAATTTCCTGGTCCCAAAGTCATCGTTATGCGAGCTATTGGGACACGAGCTCACCCAATGCATATCATGACATTCTTTTCGATCTTCTGCGTCGTTGTGGGATCCATTGGGTGGATTTTTTATCTCAATTCGTTGCAAGTGTACTCTCTGACGCCGACGGTGTACATTTAGGATGGTAACGACGCGGGAATCAGTGGTCTTTCTCATGACCTGGCAATGGATCATGCTTCTACTCATTCTTGGGCTCCTGAGCGTTGTAGGGCAGGTATGTATATAAACATTCGCTTCAACGATGCACCGACATATGACTTAACTCCAAGTTGCTCCTGACGCTGGCATTACGCCACGAAACAGCCACGCGAAGTGCTTTGGGTGTATACTCCCAACTGCTCTTTGCTGCCTTGCTGGAGCGTATCGTGTTGGGCACGATCCCTTCCCCGTTGTCTGCTACGGGGTGGGCCATCATCTTGGGAGCTCAGGCGTACGCTGTCGTAAGTCCACGTCTCTGTCCTGGTCCTCTTCGTGGTCATTCGTGTGTGTGCCTTCCAGTTCGCAAAGAAACTGATAGAGTCACCGACGGTGACCTCAAGCCCTGTATTCTCAGACGAGGTGGAAGAGGGATTACTCAGTTCAGATCCTGTGGACACGCCGCTGGAAGGAGATGGATCCCCACAAAGTTCAAGGGTCCTGGCGCTATCGGGGCAAACCGAGGATTAGAATGTTCAGAGCTATGCTTAGATCAGTGGTGGTTGTAATACTTAGATGGTGGAGCATGGTTATGACGAATCCTCGCCAGAGTTTGCTCACTTATGTATGTACAATGGTGAAGGGTTGATTCGTGACATGTGCATTGGGAGCAAGCATGGAAACATCCGCTTCTAGTTCTTTTGGTAGGCAAGGTGCTGCATAGGATGCAAGTCATAGGCTTTGCTAGCAATAGCGATGGGTTGAAACGAAGTTGGGGTCCCAACCCTTGGAAATACCAATCGATTACAGCCTCAAGCTTACACATTACTTCATTCTACGTTCTGACATCGATGCCCAACCATTGCGCAAACCACGTCGCCTCCCGGGCCTCTTCCAGCGCAGACTTATTCGTGTCCGCGCGACTGAACCCGTGGCTTTCTCCCTCGTAAGTCTTGTACCTGAGACGGTCAGCGCTGCCGTGAGCCACGATGGCATCTACCATTTCCTGCGACTGTTCCTGCGGCACGACAGGATCCGCTAGGCCCTGGAGCACCTGCACGTTCGACACCGTGAGTCAGTCGGCAGGGTCCAAACGAAAAACACCTGGGGGTGCGCACGCACTAATAACGGCATCGTGATGCTGTCGCATGGAACAATGACTCGGAACGCCTACGATAGACGTCTGCCATCCCAGGCTCGTCAGGCCGACCGCCCATCAGCTTGAAAATGTAGTGCAACTCGAACTTGTGTGAAGCATGCGCGAGCGCGGCGAGGTCGGTTATACCAAAATAAGATGCACTGGCTTTGAAGGTAAAGTTTGTGTCTGGACGGATGGGTAACAGCTCGGACGGCGCGTCGTCAGCGTGGTACGTGCCAGCGGCGCAACTGAAGACGGTGTACCCGCCGGCTGAGAGATCCCTAATGCAGTCTCACGCGACTGGGGGTTCTAAGTAGCGTTCAATCTCTCCTTGGACAACACCTACGACCGAGTCTGGGTCGTCTTGTCCTCGTGTCAGTCTACTCAAATTTTGGTCTCAGGGAGCCCAAGTCGCAACACCTATCAAGTTCTGTCAAGTCATTACAACGTTATCGAGCGCCGTACTGAGGGTTGTATGATTCGGCCAGAACTGAGGTGGCCTGCTGAAACACCAACGATACATTCGCCGTCGGTCCTGCTGAGACTTGTCAATTGTCATTCAGAAGAGGTGTGGTGATAACCGTAACACGATTATAGCTGCCTTTTCACTAGTTTTCTCCATAAGACCCAACAAAACTGCCTCGATATCACCAACAATGTCACTCGTCTTCCTCAGCGGCCTCCTCGCCGCCGCCGTCGCCCTTAGCGACGCGATAATGGTATGATGCGTATAGACTTGTCAATGAGGCCTAGGAATGAACACAATCGTGTCAGTCGATGCACTACCAAGTAACACGCTACGCGAATACGAGGTTGGTTGTCAAGGCATACTGACGTCCAAAGTTGTACTATTTGGATGCTTCGTGCTTTTGGGACGATCAACGACATTCTTGGGACGCGAGTTCGGGTTGATGCATCGTTAGAACTTGTTACCTACGAATTCGACCATCCGAATGCGAGATATTTGTCCTTATCAAAAATGAGCGCAAGGGGATGAACGTGCTGGTGGTTGCTCACCACAAGAGCAAAGTTGCTGGTTTCAGACTAAATGCGGTAAAGGCTATCGTTTAAGTAAGATAAGACCATCCGTTTGGGGATAGGGAGTTACGAGGAATCGAGGTAGTTTAACGATACGAGACGGTTTTCCGGGACAAAAACGGCTACTCCAAGCACCAGCACGAAACGAGGCCCGAGGCGACTGGGGGACGTGCAAGACCCCATAAAGCCATTGGCTTCGGATCAAGGGGCCATATGCCAGACGGTCTGGTGGACGATGGGAAGTTGGAGGGTCGAAAATGTTCTGATGATACGAAGCACAATATAACGCTCAAAAGTACCTAGTACTCTTAGCACGACCACAGGGCGAAGTAGAAAAAACGGGAGAACTGACCTTTTGAACCCGTTGAGGTAGATGGCGCGAGAAGGGAATGTGGCTTGTATCTGGGCATTTCCCTGGGAGAATGTATCTAGGTTCTTGAGGGATCACGCTCAGATGAATGAAGAAAACATACCAGCATTGGTCAGACCGTAGTAGTGCTAATACATCGGTCTTTGGGTGTCGCTGCGGTCGGGTGCAGGCCCGGGAGAGAGAGAGGAGCGGAGGGAGTGGGGACGGGCAAGAGCACGAAGCGCTCTTCGGCCCCAAACGACTGCGCGAGCCCGTCTGCAACGACACACATTGCTCTGTGACGCTAAGCTGTCACAGAGCGTCACGCTTTCCGTGCGGCTTAGGTAATACGAGGGGCGGAGAAGTCCGGGCCGATGCCCCGCGGGACCACTGCATGGTCCAGGTCCACCTCTACTTACCCGTTGTCGTATATCATCCGTCTTCACCTGCAACAGTATGAATATACCAAATCCATCTGAAAACATCATGTATATCTTCCCATAGTGTCGTTGAGAACGCGCTGAATGTGCTTTTAGGGCGAAATCGATTACTATCAAAGGTGAACTTTAGCACTAGGCCGTCCATCATACATCTAACCTAACCATATCTCAGACATCGAGCTTCTCACTCAGAAGCGGCGTAAACTGCCGCCTGCGAGGCAATTCTACGTCACATTTTCCATAGGCGATACCCAACGACCGACGCAAAGCGCTGAGGAGAAGAACAAGCGCACCTTCTGGAAAGAACCCCTATATCTGTGAGTACACGTCCTTTAGTCGGCGACAAAGAACCGAATGTTGTCAGCGACGGGGACGATCGCTCTGTTCTCCTCGTACAGGTTCACCGGAAACACCATTTTGGAAAGAATGAATTGGTTGGAAGTTTCTCTGATACCATCAGTGGGATACTGGGAAGGTTGAAAGATGGAGGTACGATAACGTTGCAATTAACATGTTCTGCTGACGCGATTGCCATGGTCAAAGTGCTGGAAGCGACCATTGGCCTGGATCCCTCCGATGGGCCCGATCTTTCGGGAAGTACGATCAAGTTCGCATTGGCCGCTGAACCACGTGCGGACGTTACTTCAGACGAACGTCAAGCTGTAGGCGCCGTCACTATGACGACCGAAACGGCCACCACACTCTGCGCGCCTACATTCGTCGAGCCTTCGAGTTCGGCGGTCGATGTTGCCACAAATGTAGTGATTGAGCTGCAAACATTCGAGACTACTTGGGATGTTCTATTGCGGAGGGTAGATCTCTTTAACAAGATTGTGGCCGATGTCGCGCAGGTAGTTCGTCTTCACTGTCTCCATCGTTCGTGCTCTCAACGCGACGCAGATTCACCCATACGCGTCCCTAGCTTGGTCCGTTATATCAGCTGCAATCAAGGTCTTCCTGTCGTTCAATATGTATACTATGATTGACCGCTAACGATGTTTCATCCAGTTGCTCATCGACCAGAAAAATCGCGATGACGCGATCAATCGATTAGCACGCACGATGAGCGACATCTTCGCATTCGTTGAAGATGCGGAGTAATTGAAGAGAGTCAAGGCAAACATGAAGACTATCACGCTTCTGACCCAGCAGGTGACGGAGTGTGGGTACTTCATCACCGAGTACGCCAAGCAAAAGAACTTTTGTCAGTTGCCGCCGGATTCATAGTAGTGACCACCGCTGACCCCCATACCTAGGGGTTCGAACGGCGAAGTACACGATCTCTGACATCGACGCGAAGATTGCGGATTATGAGAAGATGCTACAAGACCTGAAGAAGGCATTCTTGGAGGGAGTTACAGTGCACATGGGCATCACTGTCGTTCGAATGATGAATGTCGTCGAGCGCATCGGTAGGTCTAACTTCTCGATACTCGACCAGATGTTCATGGACCAGGAATACAGCGGAAGCCATTGACTTGAGTGAAATGCCGTATGCTTTCGGGGCTAGATATGCGGAGGAAAAGGGTTGCTTGCCGGGAACGTGCGAGTCCTTGTTGGCAGAAATTTGCGACATTCTCAACAACCCGAACGACGATGCCTCACGGGTATGCCTTCTAACCGGCGTCGCTGGATCGGGAAAGTCTACTGTGGCTCATTCGATTGCTCGCCTATACGACGGGCAAAAGCGGCTAGGCTCGTCGTACTGCTTCGCTAGTAGCGACGTCACCAGCCGGAACCCGAAAAACCTTTTCAGTACTATCGCACGCGATCTCTCCGACCATGATCTGCAGTACAAGTCCGCGCTTCTGGAGGTTGTTAAAGACAATCGAGCGCTCCGCGCGTCAACATCAGCGTTTGAGCAACTGAAGAAGCTCATCATCGAACCCAGCCAATGTCTCGACACCATTGGACCCATTGTCGTCGTCGTCGATGCCCTCGACGAGAGTGGTGACGAAGCCAGTCGTCAACAGCTTCTACAATCCATCTCCCAGCAAGTCGCGGACAACAACCTCCCTACCAACCTGCGTTTCTTGATCACCGCTCGGCCGGAGAGCGACATTCTTGCCGCACTTCCGCCTGGCCCACAAATCGTCCGTAAACAAATGGGCGACGCCCCGCAGGATGTTGTCGACGGCGATATTCAGAGATTTATCTACCATTCCCTTCATCAGTTTGCCCAACTCGAGTCTTCTTGGCCTAATCAAGAGTGGTGTCGACTGCTTGTCTGTCACTCTCAACATCTCTTCCAGTGGGCTTCCACAGCGTGTAGCTTCATCAAAGGGACAGGTGCAACGGGACTTGACCCATGCGAGCGGCTGGAAATACTTTTGCAGAGCGACAACAGTGATGGTGTCTATCCGCTGGACCACTTGTACCGGACCATATTACAGCAGTTATTTACCTTGGAGCGGGCTCGACGGAAATTTCGAGACGTGATGGCCGTCGTGCTCGCACTCAAGGAGCCACTACCTCTCTCATCGTTGTCGGCTCTCTTTGACCAGGACCATTACCTGAAGGTTCGAGATATCATCCCAGTCATGGCATCCTTGCTTGGTGGAGTTCTCGACGAGCAAAAGCCCATCCGCCCCCTTCACACTTCATTCCGTGATTTTTTACTGGACAAGGCCCGGAGTTCTATCTTCCATGTCCCTATCGAACCCCACCACTCCCTCTATCTAGGACAAGCACTGCTTTCCTGCATGCGGAGGATGCTCCGGTTCAACATCTGTGACCTCAAAGACTCTCGAAAGCGGAATGCTAATGTCCCGGATCTGCCAAGCCGAGTGGATACGGCTATTCCACCTCACCTGTCGTATTCATGCCGATTCTGGATGTCCCACCTGCAACATGCAGAACGTACTCCAGACTTGTTGGACAAGGTCACTGTTTTCTTCAAAGACTTCTTCTCCTACTGGATTGAAGCCATCAGCCTCCTCTCCCTTCCCACCCCTTTGTCATCCATCCTATCTGCCACAGAGACATGTGCCACCTTGAAAGAATGGGCCAAGGTAAGATCTATCATGGTGGTAAGCAGTCAATACTAAACAAATCATTGCCAGAACCAAGAGACTGCCAATCTAGCATCAGAAGCATCCCAGTTCATCCAAGTGTTCACTCCTGTCATCAGAGAATCCACTCCCCACCTGTATCTATCAGCCATGCCCCAGACCCCCTCCAGCTCCCTGCTTTGCAAGCTCTGGGTTGATCACCTTCAGAAGCATGCCTCAATCATATCAGGACAGCCATCCAGCTGGCCAGCAGAGGTCCACACCTTGCAGGGTCATACAGATTCAGTCAAATCTGTTGCCTACTCACATGATGGAAGGCACATTGTCTCTGGCTCTCGAGACAAGACCATTAGGGTTTGGGATGCCACTACTTGTCAATGTGTGGCAGGTCCATTCCAGGGGCATACAGGATATGTCAACTCTGTTGCCTATGCACCTGATGTGAGGTACATTGTCTCTGGCTCTTCAGACAAGACCATTAGGGTGTGGAATGCCACCACTGGTAAATGTGTGGCAGATCCATTCCAGGGGCATACAGGGCCTGTTAGGTCTGTTGGTTACTCACCTGATGGGAGGCACATTGTCTCTGGCTCTGATGACAAGACCATAAGGGTTTGGAATGCCACCACTGGTCAATATGTGGCAGGTCCATTCCTGGGGCATACAACATTTGTCTGGTCTGTTGCCTACTCACCTGATGGGAAGCACATTGTCTCCAGCTCTGCAGACAACACCATCAGGATCTGGGATGCCACCACTGGTGAATGTGTGGCAGGTCCATTTCAGGGGCATATAAAATATGTCCACTCTGTTTCCTACTCACCTGATGGGAAGCACATTGTCTCTGGCTCTTCAGACAAGACCATCAGGGTTTGGAATGCCACCATTGGTCAACATGTGGCCAGTCCATTCCAGGGGCATGAAAATTCTGTCATATCTGTGGACTATTCACCTGATGGGAGGCACATTGTCTCTGGCTCTTCAGACAACACCATCAGAGTTTGGAATGCCACCACTGGTCAAGGTGTAGCAGGTCCATTCTTGGGGCATGAAAATTCTGTCAACTCTGTTGCCTACTCACCAGATGGGAGGCACATTGTCTCTGGTTCTTTTGACAACACCATCAGGGTTTGGAATGCCATCACTGGACAATGTATGGCAGATCCATTTCAGGGGCATGAAAATTCTGTCTGGTCTGTTGGCTACTCACCTGATGGAAGGCACATTGTCTCTGGCTCTGATGACAAGACCATCAGGGTTTGGAATGCCACCACTGGTCAATGTATGGCAGGTCCATTCCAGGGGCATACAAGATCTGTCTTGTTTGTTGCCTACTCACCTGATGGGAGGCACATTGTCTCTGGCTCTGGTGACAAGACCATCAGGGTGTGGAATGCCACTACTGGTCAATGTGTAGCAGGTCCATTCCAGGGGCATACAAGATCTGTCTTGTTTGTTGCCTACTCACCTGATGGGAGGTACATCATCTCCAGCTCTGCAGACAAGACCATCAGGGTTTGGAATGCTACTACTGGACAATGTGTGGCAGATCCATTCCAGGGGCATGAAGATTTTGTCAGGTCTCTTGCCTACTCACCTGATGGGAGGCATATTGTCTCTGGCTCTGATGACAAGACCATCAGGATTTGGGATGCCATCACTGGACAATGTGTGGCAGGCCCAGTCCAGGGGCATACAGATTATATCTGGTCTGTTGCCTTCTCACCTGATGGTAAACATGTTGTCTCTGGCTCTAGAGACAAAACCATCAAGATTTGGAAAACAGATTCACTTCTTTTCTTTGGTTGTGGTTTATATTATAAAGATGGTTGGCTTCAATCTTCTGATTCCTCTTGTTTTGGTTGGATTACTCCTTGGTCTAGCCCTGCTTTATGTCTTCCATGTCATTCTTTAGTCATATCTGACAGGATCTACCAGCTTGATGTTGACATTTCCTTGTATAGAGGGTCATGGATTTCTTGTTGGAAATGATCTTTCATACTCTTTTGTTACTTACACCACTTCTTGCCATATTCCCCAATTTTACATCACTGCTGTAGGAAACAGTGTATTCACTTTTACTATGAGGTATCATGATTTATATATTGGTCTGACTTTCATGATCATCACTATCTATCTCATTGAATGAGTAAGGAACCCGGGGACCACAAATCAGGCAACGGTATACCCTCAGGTTGCGTTCGCAGTATTAGATACTTGTTGAAACATGCTGTTACTATCAACACCCTATGTAGGTCAGACAAGGGAAAGGAAGCAACGAAGTGTCGTCAGCGTACTGCAATGAAACGGTGACGAACTGTGTATTCTCGGCCCCACCATTGGTGTAACAACCAGTGATATGTTCAAGTTCTAGAAACCTAATGCGACGTCGATCTCGTTCGTCAAGGAAAGAAAAACAGGTTGTGCAACGGAATCAGCTAGGGACACCTCACCTAGCATAACAATGACCTCGCCAGATTGCAGAGCGCTGTTGTCTCCTGCGTAGGACTCATCACGTGTTCCTTGTTCTCTTGAGAACAAGGTGAGCCACGGAACGGAGGTGCAACGTACCTTGACACCACCTGACAGCTTACGCATCCCCGGTATCGAGTACACCCACAAATTGAAGATCGTTCATCGAGATTTAAAGCCGGAGATCGTCCTCCTCGATGATAACCTCAACGTCAAGATTGCCGATTTTGGTCTCGAACGAGACCAAGGGTGAGGTTTCATTCAAGACGCACTCGGCATGGTTTGGAGCTGTGGGGTTGTTCTTTGTGATGACGTTCAGACCCCGGGTGCTCGCGCAAATACTTCGTAAAGAACCTGTCCAAGTTCGCTGTTCGACTACATTGGGGTACTGGGAAAGAGTACTCACGGCGTGTAATGGAAGCTTCCGATGAAAGCATTATTTAACCAGGTGGAGTTCCCCTTACGTTTATATAGCATTGCCTCCTACGCCCGCTCAGCGGACGCGTTTAGACAAGGTCCACCTCTTTAACCTACCTTTCCGCACTGTCTCATCATGTTGTGGTTCCCAGTTTTACGAAGGCAAAGCTAACGTGTACAACAGAACTTGGAGAGGCTTGCTCCACGGCCGCTACACCATGCTACAGCTCTCCGTGAGCCACCTTCGCACTCTCCACGCCAAGGATCCTTCACAAGAGCTCGTCTGGATTGACCTTAGCAGCAGTACTGGTGCGTTCCCTCGTCTCTCCTTTAGTCCTCTAGTACCAATGACGATCAGGTTATAACATCGAGCTTATGGACAAGCACTTTCCTGTCTCTTAGTTCGACGCAATCTATCCCATCGACCTCTGCGAACCCTCCTCCGTTGGAGGTCGCTCGGAAGCGGTTTGCTCGTAATGGGCGGAATAATATCACCGTTCTGTGCCAGGATGCAACAGAGTTCTCCCTCCCCGAGTGGTCTACAACAGACCCCAAGGGCAGCGTCGATTTTATTACACTCAGCTATTCGCTCTCCATGGTGAGAGTTTGTTTGTTCTTGTCATCCAGAACACTCACCTCTCTTAGATTCCAAACTTTTATGCAGTTCTCGATCGGATCGACCACGTCCTTTCTCCAGAGACAGGATTGCTTGGTGTCGCCGACTTTTACATCTCAGCACGTCAGCTATCGCCCCACGACAAAGCAATCAGAGGGACCAGTAAGGAGTGTAGTTGGTTCACTCGTTGGTTCTGGCAGACCTGGTTTGACTTTGATCACGTGTCGTTGTCGCCTCACCGACGTAACTCCCTCGAGTACAAGTTTGGAACGGTAGGTCCAGCTTGGATTTCGTGCCTTGTGTTGTTGTCTTCATGTCTATTTCAGGTCAAGGCGTACAATGTCAAGAACCAGTTCATCCTCCCATTCATTTTGCGCATGTAAGTTTGGCATACGGACGCCCATGTTGTCTTGCTCTCAACGTTATATAGCCCTTACTACGTCTGGCTTGGTCGTTCGCGGTCCTGCGACGCGTCTCGTTTCCGCCACGCGTTGGAAGTGGAGGGTGGAAATATGACCAGAAATTATTCTGTGACATCAAGGGTTACTAAAGAGTCGAAAGCCATTCCCTTGCTCGATATAGAAGAACCAATCATAGATGTTGAGGAGCCGTATTCCACCTTCAACAATCCGCCACCCCTGAGCTCGTTCCACTACCATCTCGGGAAAGTAAGTATCCTCTCGTTTTCAAGTGTTTCTGCACTGAAGGAAGGGATTTTTTAGCCGTGGAGGCTGCCGTATTATGAACAGCTCGCGCACAAGAACTTTAAGATGCTTAATTACTCATTTACATTGGTATGCCTTTTGTTGTAATGTTTCGCAGTAGCTTGGAACTTGGTTCGAATCGCAGGAGGTCCTTTTTAAGGATATGAAGCATTCGAAATTGAGCTCTGACGATTCTATGCTTGTTGTCACCTCTGCGGGCGACAATGCGTTGCACTATGCTATCGCTGCTCAACCTCGAAGGGTACGTCGAGGTGCCAATATCCATCAGCTACGCTAGTCACATTTATCCCATCAGATACATTGCGTAGACATGAACCCATGGTGAGGCAATCGTTTTTGTGGATGTTTCCCTCGCTTCTGATCCTCTAAATTCAGTCAAAATCATTTTCTAGGACTGAAGCTCGCGGCGCTGCTCACTTTGGATTACGACGACTTTTTCGCCTTGTTTTGCAAGAGTCGACGCCCCGAATTCCGTGAGTTGTGTATGTATATTCCAAGGTCTCGCCTTTCTCTCCTCTTTTGCCTACCAATTTTGGCGCATCAACGACAAGGCATTCTCGAAAGCTTTTTACATGAACGGCTATGATGGCTGGGCGATCCGTCTTGCTCAAGTGGTTTTTGCTTTTGCTGGGGTAACCAAGGATGCGAAAGAGTTCTGCAACCTCTCTACAAAAGCAGAGCAAGTCAGGGTATGGAAAGAGAAACTGATGCCGGTACTTCTCAACCCGTTGGTCATCACGCTCTTGAAAGCCCCCGCGCTTCGGAACACTTTCGGTGTCTCACCCAACCAACGCAAGATGATATTGAACGAAGGTAGATATACGCTGAAACCCATCCCTTCGACGTACTCGTTCAAAGATGGCGCTTACTTTTACCCCTCTGGTGCGTTCCGGAAGACTTATCCGTGATCATCTGCTTTCTCATGCGCCTGATCGGTGCCTTAGTGGTCACTACACTCCCACATCGTATCCGTCCTATCTTACACGCGCAGGGTTTGACAAGCTCAGGGCCGATAACACCAAGGCGACGGACGCGTTCCGTCTACATACCGATTCGAACACGAAGTAAGTGTTGTCATATTCCTCGTAGTGTCAGAGTGTGTCAGAGATGCTCAATTTGGTTAGCGTCCTCTGTGGTCTCTCGACGGCTCGCTTACTCGCGCTGTCATCGTGGACCACCTGGACCAGTGCGTGCCTGGGTCGCACGAGGTTGACAACGAGGTGTCCGAGCTCGTGAGGGTGCTGTCGTCGGGCGGGATCGTGCTCTGGCGGTTGGCGGCGAAACAGCCTTGGTACCAGGAAGTGTAAGTGATCATGATCGTGTTGCCCCATTTTTTTCTTAGTCTCATGTAGTGTGCATATATACATAGACTTAGGAAGCACGGGTTTAATGTCCCGCCGATTAATATACAACAAGGACTGGGTCTCTATCCTCTTGACGTGTCAAAATGTTGTAGGCACGCATCATTGTGGAAAGCTGTTCGAGCATAATGTTGGTGAACGATTTACGACTCGGCGTGCGCGGGATGTCAAAGTATTCGGCGTTGGTGTACTACTCAGTGAAGTTCCTCTCGGCTTAAATGTGTAGGTACCTAGCGGCAGCATTTTGTAAGCCACATTGACGAGTCATTGGCTTTCCTCAAGGACGCAGCTTGGTTGTCAAATGTCTTCCCCGTACATCTAATATTACAACTAGAGGATCATTGTCCTGTAAATGAATAAAAAGACCTTGTGGGTTCGAGTGTCAAATTGTCTACATCCAGAAACCCATTTCTCATGGTTACTCAATCTCAGTGATCGAATGCGCGTCGTCAGGATGTTCATCTATAGACCACAAAAAATATGTTATAAGACACACGAGAGCCGAAAAGCAGTTTAGAATCGGTGACGATATGACGTACGCCGTGTTCAATCGGATTCTGAACCAGGATCACCTTCCCTATCTTTGGACAGGTGATTAGCACGAAGCAAAGAACCCCCTAGTCGACTCACCGCTTGCAATATCATCGTTGCTGAGGAAGTCGTTCGTCTTTCTTGCCGCCGGGGTCGTCAACGAGATCAACTCCGTATCGTTTGGAAAGTAGATCCTCGCAAGAGCGTTTGGGGCTTGTCCTGCTTTGTTGGTCGTCCGGATACTGATCAGCGCCATCGGGTCAGGGCGCACGACCCAGTTGGTGAAAATCGGAATCACGTACGAATCAATGGCACCCGCGGTTTCAACGAGAGCGGATACGATTGCGTGACGGGTGTCTTGATCTGCAATCTGGACGGCGAGGTGGAGGGGTGTATCGCCTGCGTTGTTCTGGATATCGACGTCGCAGCCGTAGGCTTCGATGAGAAGGTCGACATTCTCGATCGAGCCGCTCAAGACACTGTAATACAGGATGGCCATCCGGTGCCACCGTGTACGGTTAAGTGGGATGGCGGGAGGGGAAGATGACGGACGACGGACGACGTACGCGAGATGGAGAGCTAACGAAAGGACTGGATATCAGCGCTAGACGGATGGCAGGATAGAACTAAAAGTGCGAACGCGTGTTTCCTGAGCTGTGGTCATCCCGAACAATGTCACGGTTTCAGCGTTTCGTGCGGGCCAGAGGATGGACCTACATGTCGATACAGTTGATGTCGAAAAGAAAGCTGTCTTCATCGTTCGGATCTCTGAATTCAGCGCTGGTCAACAGTTCTTCGACGTTTCCTCCTTGCCGGGCTGCAACTAGCAATTGTTTATCTACCGCACGCGATCAATCAAGTATTTCGCGACTACGATGGTGGCACTTACTGAGGAGCGTCCGATGCTCGTCATCTATGGTCATCGCAAAACTAGATCAAGGATGAGGTAGTGGCGATAGTGTTAGAAATGAGATTGAGATCAACTTACGAAGCTCAAACCATTACCACCGTCATTGAAGGCGGTGACAAAATGGCCATCCTTACAACTACTACCCATTGATTGGACGGCTTCGATTTCACCAACTTGAAGCCCATCCAAGACCTCAAATATATTCTGTATGATGACTTTCGATGACGACGACGACGACAACGCTGTGGGTAGACGTGAATGACCTCGACTTCTAGCACTGACCCTCGTCGTTCGCAGGAAGTCATATCCGATG
>JBBPMA010000922.1:0-15251 GCA_038090075.1 Xanthoconium purpureum | reverse complement strand
GCGCCACATCCATGGCAACACCCACTATGGACTCAGATATACACTAGTGGGTAAGTATACTCAGGGGTTAAAGCTAAAGTTGATGTGACATGATCAGGACACCTTAAATGGCAGTACATAATATTTTTATTTATGTACAGTATGACAGATAGCACCCTCACCCTCTCGCTTCAGCACTTTGCACCTGCACTTGGGGACAAGAAGATAAAGGGGAACATATCCTGCACAGCTGCAGATTTGTCAAAGTTACTGCAAAAACTATTATTATTTTACACAAGCAACACAAAAGGAAAGTAATTCAAATATAAATAAATATGTACATATGCAGATTTGGCAAATATCCTGCCAAATGAAACCATAACTACCCCCATAGACCTGACTACTACATGCTCGCACGCTGTGTGTGTTAGGGCCTATGAGACTGTTTTAGAACATCCAGTGGCAAGAAAGGAATTATTATCATTATTATTCAAATTTACACAAGAGCAACACAGAAGGAAAGTGGTCCAAATATAAATAAATAAGTACATCCACAGATTTGGTGAATTTCCTGCCAAATGCGACTGTTACAGCAGTTTTCAAAAGTCCAAGGAAAAACCAAAAAAAAAGGTGGACAGTGGGGATTGCTGGGGAGGACCCCAGAGGTAGCTGAGAGACGTTTGTAATTAGCTGTAGTCAGAAGTTTTCCTTGCACACTCCATGTCATCCCCAGCCCCAAAGGACAAGAGCATTCCACAATTATTCTCAATCTCACTGACTATCTATTCAGACATCATCAAAAAGAGTTCCGTGAAAGGGAAGACAACCACAAAGGAGCAGAAAGACATCAAGACGAAGGAACTTCTGTTTGCTCCTAACCCCTTGGACTACATCAAGTTTTTGGAAGCCATTCTACTCAAGCATGGTCTCGAACACTATGAGGTTACGAAGAAGAAACACTTTCCACTAAAATATGGCACAACAAAAACCAAAGCATAAGCTTGTCACAACAGCAATCACAACTAGCACTAACTGTTCTGTTAGACAGCGGCTGACAGCAGCTGACTCAATTGATGTTGATAACGCTACTGACTACAAGGAGATGGTAAAGAAGATTTCAAACGAGAAGCCAACAATTGTAAAGCTCATTGTGGATATGTGACATGTCAAGAAGTTGCTGCGCAGCTCAAAGTCCTCTAGGAGCTCTGAGGATAACTTGTTGCACTCCTTTGAGAGCCCCATGGTATGTATTTGGTGTTTTCCAGTGAGCTCATTGGATGCAGCTAATGTCTACTGTCATTACAGGGAAAATCTACTAGTAAGCAGGTCAAGAAAGCCAATCTCGATAATCATCTCACACGATGGTGCTTGAAACTTATAAAAGTGCACAAGAACAAGAATGACGATGGCCTTACATATATCAGCCCCCTTGGGCCAATTGCTCTAACACCTGCTATGGTGTGTGATTGGTGTCTTGCACTGGTACATTTTCAATTTACACATTATGTGGTCAGTACGAAAACTAATAACTACATTACTAGGAGGACAGCCTGGCAACAATCACCATTCTGCCAAACATCAAGTCGTTCAATGCTGCAAACAAGGTGCCAATTCTCCATCCCGTGCGCAAGGCTGCTGTCCAGCCAGCTCCGGTGTCTGCTGCCCCAGATATCACTGCTTTGACTTTGGTCATCTTACTACAAACACTCACTCAGATGCAAGGTCTTACACAGTTGCCAACAGCTCCCATCCTGTGCACGCTTACACCCACCAATCCCACTCCATGCACTCCCACTCAATGAGCAAACAATGACATTGCTGCATCACCACAAGTTCGCGCTCCAACTCAACTTGCACGCTATCTCCAATTCACCAAGATCGATCTTGAAGTCCCACACGCGTTATCATACCAAACTGTGCTTGAACAGAAAGGAATTGGCCCTGACATCTTCAATGATTTTAGCAACAAATTCTACACTGATCTTGGCGTCTTACCTGGTGATGTAATTCACCTCAAGAAGGGTAGTGAGTCATGGTGGAAAGAACATCAAGCCAAAGTGAAACAAAAGCAAAGTGATACCTCCAAGTCAACCTCAGCTGCTGTGGAACCTGGCCAGCCAAGTGCTAAATGAGTGGCATATGAGAAGCAGTATCATGGCAGAGGTGGCTGCCGCTTCTCTGGCCCACCGATGCGGAGTGAGGATGGCAATGGCGATATGGATCCTGCTCACCTTGATTACAAGCTTTGGTACAAGTGTGAGACACTCAAGCAATGGTTCCCTGTTCCACCTGGTTATTCTGTAGACAAGGCCGGAGACTTGGATGTGGATGCTGATGATTTTGCACCTACATACTAGTGATGTCATACAAACTCATACCCTTTGTTTACCTTGTTGCATTCATGTCGTAGTTACACAAGAATGAATCATTGTGATCAGAACAAATGTGGTACAAAATTCATTCAAAGAACACAAGGATACATGACATGGTCACAGTAGCTAAGGTATTACACAATGTATCCTGAAGCCCTAAAGTACTCTTCCACTTTGTCCAGCATGATATTCTGACAGGCACGAGCAATGGACAGCAATGGTGCATCATGACCATGATGACAAATATATGCTTTGATGCTCGAAAATGCTTGTTCAATTGGGTTGTAGTCCAGTGAATACACAGGAAGATAAATGAGCTTGCACACTACAAAAAAATCAGTGAAACATTGCAATGTGACATCATGGAGACTTACAATGATCTTCTTCAACCAAACAGCAGACCTCTTCACCGTGGTGAATGCAGCAATTATCCATCACAAGGACACTTTGGGGACCAGGATAAGGATTGGTAAATGGCATTTGTTTTCAGCGCAGTGCATCAATGACTCCAAAAGCAAGCAACAAATATTGTGAACATACCACGTGTTCCTTGAGAAACTTGACAAACTGCTCAGTGTTGACAGGGCCCTCTACAATATTGTACGCAATAATCCCATCAAGCATGATGGCTGGAATGATTGAGTAATGTGTTCCTCAGACAAATCGCCTCTGAATGTTGCAGCAAAGGCCCTTTCCCGAGCACCCATATCCCCTTGATACCATGCATTCATCCTTTGCTGCTTCATCAATAAATACAAGCATATTTGGGTTGGGGACTTCTTTGGCAATCCGGTTCATATACAGTGCCCTTGACAGCTTGTTTCGTTCAGCGGCACAGGCAGAGATGGCTTTGCATGTCACCCCTAGTTGCTCAACAGCATGAGTGAGTGTTGGAAGGGTTGTGCAGACATTGCATTTGAGCTGCAGCTCATCCCACAACTCATCAAGGTAGATGGATGGACAATGATTGATAACTGAGGAAATGAAGGCAAGATCAGCAGGAGTGAGGACATGAGGATGGCCAACTGTGCATGAGTACATGCAAGGATTCAAGACAATGCCTAGTTGACTATGCCAAGCAAGAACTTTGTACACCAAGGTTTTCTTGATGGCGAGTAGATGGCAAATGTCCTTGACAGAATAGCCCTGGCAACGGAGAACTGGAATGTGAGCCCTGGTTTTGTCCGAGGCAACTCACTGCATGATGAGGGTGTGTGGTTGACTGGCCATGGGATCTGCTGCATTCAACACTGCTGATGTTAGCAGGCTGAACCAGCCATGGACTCCTGGGGTCCTTTTCCGAAGTCGACTTTTTTTTTTGGGTTTTTCCCCGGACTTTTGAAAACAGCTGTAACTATCCCCTACAGACCCGACTACTACCGTATCGGGAAAAAGGTCAGTTTGCTGATGTAGGTGGTAGAATGAAGGCTCGCTCCTCTTCGACACTGAATCACACCATTCAGAGCAACGGACATTCTGTATAAACAATGGTATGAGCGGAAAGAATATACTCTATACACGCCTGATTCAACCAGCAAGAAAACCATCAGGGTATCGCTACACTTTTAAACTTCACAAAACTATCCAGGATACAATCCATACTAACCCGCTTACTCAAACACGGGTCTGATAACTTGGGGGCGGAGCCGCGCTGGCAACACTTCTCGTCCGATTCCACTTCCTGCTGTTCCCCTCGCCACTCGAAAGGTTCGCCGACACATATCCCTCAATGACCCGAGCGATCGTCTCCAGAGGCACATTGCTCGTCCGTAGCCGATCGACGACCTCGACCTGGTTCGCCGTGAGGTTATACCGCGATGCTATGTCGGGGCCTCCAAAAGGCGAACCTGCGTCTGGCCCGTGAGATGCGCTCGAGCTGGCGTGCATATCGACATCGATGCTGTGTGAGGGCTGCCAGTGGAGTGACTGAACGACAGCCTGGACTGAATCCTGTCTGGACCTCATAGACTGGGCACTCTGGTCCGCTGTTGAGTCCAGTGGTTGATCACCAGCTATGAACGCGTCGTGGAAGATGGCAGAATGGATGCGCGGAGGAACGGAATGACTCGTTCCTTGGTTTTGGGAAGAAAGTGACTGATGTTATATGACGTTGCCCAGATTCACGACGTTGTGTGATGTTGACCATATTTGCAATTTTACACATGGGAAAATCGGGCTAGGGTGGCGGTCCTGATGTACGTAAGGTGTGGAAGCTGGAGTACTGCCAAGCTTTGGTGGGAAGGGGTTTATTTGGAAGGTTGATTCTGAAGTAGGTGCGGGTGCGGGCTTTAGCTTGCATCTACGCAAGTAAAGAAAACCGATCACGAGAACGGAGAGGAGGGCCGAGCCTCCCAACGCTGCCCCGACGACGCCCCCGATATTGGCGCTAAGGAAAAAAAGAAGCGCACCAGTCGATGTTCAGCTAACTCAACGAAACATCCGACCTATGAGAAGTTGCAGAGTTCCCTGTGGACGTTTGACTGGGCATCTGAGAGGATGTGAAGGATGTGGAGGATGTGGAGGATGTTTTCGCTGGAGCTTCCACATACGTTTCGTTGACGTGTGCGTTATCGAATCTCATGAAAGTGGGCCAGCCGTTCCAGTCTAAGAGGGTCATCGTTATGGTATGATTCCCAGTCAGCAGACCTTCAATATCGTACAGAGAAACATTTGACAATCGAAAGGTCGAAGCAGGGGGAGCGTCAACTGAGTTGGAAACAGCTGTACCACCGTCGACCGAGAAACTGGCTGTCATGCCTGACAAACCGGCGCTGAAGACATACATGGTGATACCAGACCCTGAGGTAGGCAGTAAGGGTAGTATCGTAGCTATGAAACGGGGCTGCATACCAACAAAGGGTATTTGAACGAAACAGTTATCATCAGTGTTGCATGTTCCAGAGGCTGGAAGAAAATGTGCATAAGTATCATACATCCGCCAAGCAGGGCGGTGGCTTACAAGCGCTGTTAAAGTGCGTGGTCAAACAAAACCCGGAGAAAGCAGGAAGAAGACGAGACGCACTAATTTTGATCATAACAGTGTGAGGCATCGAATGGAATAGTGTAGTTGCCTGTCGAGTTGCTGATACTCAGTGCTTCTTCCCGCGTGTCACTTGCAGACCATGTCTCCCAGCCAATCTTTCCAGAATCATTGGGTATCTTTGAATATATGATAGACGTATTGGCGTTGTCGATGAAATAATCTGCCAAAACGTCTGTGGCAAGAAGCATGGGAGTGATGTACCACATGCCCTCTAGCCCTCTCCCACTTGGGGTTGTTGAGACAATAGTGGAGAGGCGAAAGTAAAAATGAGAGTCTGGCCATTGATATAGGCGGTAATCATGGTTACAAGGTTTCAAGAATCCGTCTGAGGAGGATGGTTTCATCCATCTCATACTCAGGAGTCAGGAGATGAACACAGCAATCTTGATTACCGATCACCTGAAATGACGTTGGACAAGTCGATTCTAAGATCTCAGGATTCACCTAACAAAAAAAAAATCATGGCTCAGATATCACTACGCCCAAAGTCCACAAAATACGATCCATAGCAACCCGCTCACTCAAGCATTGGTCTGATAACTTGGAGGCGGCGCCGCGCTGACAATACTTCTCCCCCGATGCAACGTCCCGCTAGCCTCGCCACCCGAATGGTTCGTCGCTACATATCCTTCGATGACGCGGGCGATTGCGTCCAGTGGCACGTTGTCCGCCCGCAGGCGATCGACGACCTCGACCTGGTCCACCGTGAGATTATACCGCGACGCCACGTCAGGGCCGCCAAAGGGCGAATTCACGCCCAGCCCGTGAGATGCGCTCTCGACGTCGACGTTGTGCGAGGGCTGTCGGTGGAGTGGCTGGAGTGGCGCCGAGCTCCGTCCAGACATGACAGACGGGGCACTCTGATCCGCTGTGGAGTCCGAAGGGTAGCCAGTTGCGAACGCATCGCGGAGGATGGCAGAGCGCATAAGCGGGGGAACGGGGGAACTCGTTCCCTGGTTCTGGGAAGAGAACGACGGATGTTGTACGTAAGGCAAGGAAGCTGGAGGGGGACTGTCAAGCTCTGATTGGAAGGGGTTTGCTTGGAAGGTTGGTTCTGGAGCAGATGCGGGTGCAGGTGCAGGCTTGCGTTTATGCAAATAAAGAAAGCCGATTACGAGGATCGAGAGGAGGGCGAAGCCTCCTAACGCCGCCCCAACGACGCCCCCGATACTGACGCTAAAAAAAAAGAAGCGCGTCAGTTGGTTGCTGTCGGCGTTCAGCTAATTCAAGGAAAGATCCAACCTATGAGAACTAGCAGAGTTTCCCGCGGATGTCCGAGCGGGTGTCTGACCCTGAGTGGGTGTCTGACTCTGAGTAGGTGTCTGACTCTGAGTGAGTATTTGAATCTGAGTACCAAATGTCTGATTCTGAGTGGGTGTCTGACTCTGAGAAGATGTGGCAGACGTCGAGGCAGATGTCAGAGTCATGGAGGATGAGGAGGATGTCGACGACGTTTCAGCTGGAGCTGCCACAAACGCCTCGTTGACGTGTGCGTAATCGAATTTCATGAAAGTGGGCCCGCCGTTCCAGTCTAAGAGGGTCATCGTTATGGTATGACTCCCAGTCGGCAGACCTTGAATATTGTATAGAGAAACGTTTGATACTTGAAAGGTCGGACCAGGGGGAGCGTCAATTGAGTTGGAAACGGCTGTACCACCGTCGACCGAAAAACTGGCTGTCATGCCTGACAAACCGGCGTTGAAGACATACATGGTGATACCGGACCCTGAAATAGACAATGAGGGTAGTGTCGTAGCTATGAATCGGGACTACATACCAACAAAGGGTATTTGGACGAAACAGTTATTACCTGTATGGCATCCAAAGGCTGGTATGAGAAAACACCATTAGTACTGCACATCTGCCAAACAAGGCGGTGGCTTACCAGCGCTGTCGATGTGGTCAAACAAAGCGCGGAGAGAGCAGGGAGACGGGACGCACTAATTTTTATCGTAGCAGTGAGAGGGATCGAGGGTGACATTGTTCGACGAGCTGACCAGCACCTGCTCGACCGTGCTGGTAGAATATATTGTCCAGGTGGCCTGTAAACTGGGTGGCGCCGAATATATAACAGACGTATTGGCATTGTCGATGTAATAATCTGCCAAAACGTTTGTAGCTTGAATGAGTAGGGGAATTATGTACCACTCCATTCCTCTCTGGCTTGGGGTTGTGAGGACAACGGTGGATGGGTAAAAGTAGAAGTGAGAGTCTCGCTATCAACGTAGATGGTAATCATGGTTACACAGTTTTTAAGAACCCGTATGAGGCGGGTGATTTCCGAGTGGACAGAAATGAACACAGCAATCCTGATTATTGATCACCTGACAATTGGACAAGTCGATTCTAAAGATCCCATAGACTCGCTTAGCTAGAAAAAGGGTATCACTACATAATGAGTTCGTATAATACAATCCATACTTAAGCATTGGTCTGATAACTCGGAGGTGGTGCCGCACTGACAATACTTCTTCCCCGATGCAACTTCCCGCTTGCCTCGCCGCTCGAAACATTCGTCGCCACATATCCTTCGATAACGCGGGCAATCGCGTCCAGAGGCACGTTGTCTGCCCGCAGTCGATCGACGACCTCGGCCTGGTCCGCCGTGAGGTTATACCGCGACCCCACGTCGGGGCCGCCAAAGGGTGAATTCACGTAAGATGCGCTCTCGACGTCGACGCTGTGCGAGGGCTGTCGGCGGAGTGGCTGAAGGGGCCCCGAACTCTGTCCAGACATGACAGACGGGGCACTCTGATCCGCCGTGGAGTCCAAAGGGTAGCTGCCAGCTGCGAACGCATCGCGGAGGAGGGCAGAACGCATAAGCGGAGGAACGGTAGAACTCGTTCCCTGGTTCTGGGAAGAGAACGACGGATGCTGTACGTAAGGCAAGGAAGCTGGAGGGGGACTGCCAAACTCTGATTGGAAGGGGTTTACTTGGAAGGTTGATCCTGGAGTAGGCGCAGGTGCAGGCTTTGGCTTGCGTCTACGCAAGTAAAGAAAACCGATTACGAGGACGGAGAGGAGGGCAAAGCCTCCCAACGCTGCCCCGACGGCACCGCCGACATTGACGCTGAAAGAAAAAAAGCGCGTCAGTCGGTGTTCAGCTAATCCAACGAAAGATCCGACCTATGAGAACTCGCGGAGGAGGTCTGAGTGGGCGTCTGAGAGGATGTAGGAGACGCCGAAGTAGGCGTCATGGAGGATGTCGACGACGGTTTCGCTGGCGCTGCCACGAATGTCTCGTTGACGTGTGCGTAATCGAATTTCATGAAAGTGGGCCCGGTGTTCCAGTCTAAGAGGGTCATTTTTATGGTATGGTTCCCAGTCGGCAGACCCTGAATATCGAACAGAGAGACATTTGACACTTGAAAGGTCGGACCAGGAGGCTTATCAATTGAGTTGGAAGCGGCCGTACCACCGTCGACCGAAAAACTGGCTGTCATGCCTGACGCACCAGCGTTGTAGACATACATGGTGATACCGGACCCTGAGACGGACGGTGAGGTAGTATCGCAGCTACCAATCAGAACTGCATACCAACAAAGGGTATTTGGACGAAACAGTTATCAGCTGTATTGCATGCCGAGGAGGCTGGAATACAAAAAACACCATAAGTATCATACATCCGCCAAGCAAGGCGGTGGCTTACCAGCACTGTTGATGTGCGTGGTCAAACAAAGCGCAGAGAGAGCAGGAAGACAGGACGCACTAATTTTGATCAAAGCAGTTAGAGGGATCGAGGGTAATAGTGAAGTTGCCCGTCGAGTTGGTAATACTCAATGCTTGCTCCAACGTGCTCGTTGAGAACGTCGACCAGGTGGCCTGCCCAGAGCTACTAGGTGGCGCTGAGTATACAACAGACGTATTGGCATTGTCGATGTTATAATCTGCCAAAACGGCTGTAGCAATGAGTAAAGGAATGGTGTACCACTTGCACTCCATTCCTCTCTTGTGAGACAACAGTGGATGGGCGGAAGTAAAAGCGAGAGTCGGCTATCGATCAAAAGGCTGTGACAAGGTTTCAACATCCGTCTGGGAAGGAAGAATAGTTTTATTTTATCCAAGTCGTGCCTGGTGGCGAAATTGAACACAGCAAACTTGATGTTGATCACCTACTTGACACGGGAGGCTGTCGCACGGAGAACGAATTCCATCAATTCGATTCTCAAGGTCTCAGGGTCGACAGTAATGAGCCCTAAGTAGCAAACAATAACAAGTCGATTGGCATGTATGTACAATCGAAACAACTCACATATTTTACAAGAAAGGCGATCGAGCAAGTGTCAAAAAATTCTACATGTTCTGTGCACCTTCACCCCAGCAATGTCCCTCTCCGCGTCGTAGAAAGGACGAGTTCAGGCCAACACTCTCCCACGAAGAGGCGGATGGTTGTGACGTCAGTTCGGCATCATGATTCAATTCCGAGACAGTGCGTAAAAATATCACTGGTTGTGGAGGCGACGGAAGATTGTCCACTGCATCCGCGAGTGTGGACGAGAAATCGAGGGTCGGAAGAATGAGATCGTGCTGCGCACTAGCACAGGCTCGGATGGGCGGTGGAGACAACACATCACATCCATCATCCGTCTCGACCTCGGAAGCACGACTCGAATCAATCTCGACGTTCTCGAGCGAGGGCGACTGGGAGCGCATGTTCATGTATATATCAGGCTTTGGTTTGGGAAGTGGGAGCGGAGTGGGATGTCCGTCTGGATGGGTTTCTCCGAGCGAGTACCACTCCTCTGCGCTGTCACCAAGGACGGAACGGACACGACTGGCATTCCAGCCCCTGAAGGTGACGCGCAAAACGGTGCACTGCCTCTCCTGTATGTCCTGCGGTACATGACGCGGTCTAAAGGCGTACGCATCCACGTTGACCCCGGAATCATCCCACACATTTGCAGTGTCGAGTTTGGCGAACAAGGTTGAGACCCTGAGGGAGTGCAACCTGTGGCGCGTATGAATGGAGGCCAGGTCAGCGATCGGGATCAACGGGTGTGCATCGCTATCATCAGTGTGCGCAGACAAGGGGAGCCGCGCAGTTGGAGTTGGCGCAAGAGGGACCAGAAGATGTGTAGTAACGGCAGGAGTGGGCTGAACAGGGAAGTAGACATCGATTTCGGACGGGTCACATTGGGGCTCAGAGATGACGGGCTTTGAGTTTGGCTTGAGCATCTCCTCAGACTTTGGGACTGTCTTGTTCTGCGCAGCGCGACGCATCCTGCGTGCCTCTTTCTTCTTCATCTTGACATCCCACTCGGCTTCCCACAGAGCCCGGGTGGCAATAGGGACGTTGTCGACCATGTTTTGGAAAATGGGTCGACCAGAGTGGAATGCGCGGGCAGTGCCGAGACCGACCTGTGTGACGTTCGTGGGGACGACAGGTGGCTTGGGCAGGCGAGGTGGAGAAAAGGGTCGGGAGAGAGCATGCTTTACGGGGAGAGAGAATCGGGAACTGATGCTTTGGGAATTGGAAAAGTGGGTGGGACGGGTGAGGGCCTGCTCCGCTGAGGCTGCGAACGAGGAGTGGGTGTGGCCGGGAGCGAACAGATGAGAGACGAGACGGGAGAATAAAGTGCGGGTCTCTGAGACGATGCGGTTGCTCGGACGAGGAGCGAGTGCATGGGCGGCAAATCCAATGCCCTGCCTCAGATGGCGGACGCCGTGCGAGACGGCGGCCATGATGAACTGGTTGGATCGTTGTCACTGGCCTTGTGGCTTTTGAACTTGATGCCGAAGGTATACGTGGGCTGACTAAGCATCAGGTGCTAACAATATACTCGGCGTTAACGTTTACCCCGGGCACTTTTGTTCAGTCCAACATCGATCAGCCGTCCGCGGTGCACATCCTCATCGCCATATCCCAGACGCTCATGAAATCTATGCACTCGGACAGCCTCTGCGGTTGCGCTGCAGACCATGCCATACTGATGATGGGAATACAAACAGTGATCGAGATCTTTTCTGGCTTCCGGGTCAGTCCTTGATGATCCCAGCCAACCCAAATATTCGTATAAACGCTTTAAACTGCGTTTGCTGTCCCCAAGATTCTTTCAGCCCAAACACACGCTCCTTTCCTGGCATGCTCCCAGTCTACGCTCTCATTGCATTCTGTTTGACCTCCTCAGTCAGAGCAGATTATCATATCGATAACGCCAACAACACCGTGGCATACGCTGCATCCGGAACCATCTGGCGAACCTTTTCTTTTGCCACTCAGAACCTCACCCTTGAAACAGGTAGTGGAAATATCACCGTAGATTCCTCGAAATGTTACGATCAAAACTAGTGTGTGTCCTCCAAACACTACTATTACATTTCTGATGCCCTTAATAGTGCACGTAGGTGTTGTCTGCCCATCGAGAAGAATCTGCGACACCTAACACCAATCTAGTCGCTGCTTGCGCTGTTGAAAATAACTGCAAGATCACATTTCCATTCACGGGTACGCAATGGTGCCAACCATGGCTTGAGGTCTACTCACGTACCATCGCAAGGTTCTGGAATTTCAGTATATATTGTGCATGCAGGGTTTCAAGGGATCACTGCAAGTCTCACGATAGACGGCGGGCAATCAGTCACTGCGACCTTGCCACCACCAACTCCACCCTCGTACCAAACCCCCAACGTCTCCCTCTTCAATCTCCAGTCTCTGCCCACCGCAGACCACACCGCAACAATTAATCTCTTGGACTGGGAAAATGGCGCCACGTCCCTTTACTTCGACTACGCGCTTATCAACGAGAGTCATGTAGAGTTCCCCGCCTCTCCATCAACTCCTTCTGCTACCTCGTCACCATTGCCAACGACAAGTTCACCTTTTGCAGTTAGTTCAACCGCGTCGGAAATATTTCAGTCCCCGACAACACAACCAACGACCATCTCTTCTGGATCCTTAATATTATCTTCCGCCTCCACAATATTATCTTCCACCTCCATTGGTTCTACGTACACTCCCGGAGCTACTTCTGTACCGTCGCATGCTAGGTCTAGGTCTGTGCCTTTACATGGAACCCTTTCCTTAATCTTGACATCATTCACTAGTGTAAACATCGGTGCAGTAGTGGGTGGCGTATGCGGAGGACTTGCTCTCCTCATCGCTATTATCATCTTCGTCATAAAGTGGAGGTCTCGTCTCCTAAAGTTGGAAGACAGCCGCAAGCCCAATCCATTCTCCGTCACTCTTCCTTTGGCTCGCGATCAGATCGCATCGTTGCCAGTGAACCCCCCGATGAACGAGAAGCTGCGCATGCGTCTCGCGGCGCTCAATGTGGCACTGCCTCAGCCCCAAAGGCAACCCGAGGCTGGCGAATCGAGCGACTTCCACATCCTTTCGCCCTCCGTAGGGAGGGCTCCGGCTGCCGAGGCTGGGCTGTCGACCACTGCCAATCCGTTTTTATCTGACGACTTTGTCATCGATTGTAGACGCGAGGATGGGCCATCTTCCGGCCTTCATGGTTCCGCGACGCCTCCCCCCACAGCCCCGGTCGGATCGGTGCCTCCAAGTTACTCTGGAACGCACGGATACTTCTAGTCCCTCCTTGCAGGCTTCCCTCCCCCTAATTTCGCTCCCTATACAAGGCCAATTTTGTCGCTCTTTGACTCTAACATTTATACCCATTATCACTGCAGGTCTGTGACAACAATTAATATGATGTAGTACTCGATATGCTTATAGATAAGTTTATTCAGAGTACAGCGATATCGTGTACGTATATCAAAACCCCAAGGGGACAACAAGAGGAGAAGCATACAGACAATATCCGGATATCCAGATTTTCCACCGTACTCGTTTCTCTCATTGCGCCTGCACGTAATCATAGCTAGGTGGCGCCGTACCTATCGTCGTCTCCCCATCCCCAAATTCGCTCATCGTCGGTTGCCAAGATACACCGCTGGGTAACGTATGCGGCGTGGGCAAGTTGTTGGGGCTGAGATGCGAACGCAGCTCTGGGTCATTATACCCGGTACCATTTGCGCCTTGTGGATTCGCCAGCATGCGCTCCACTACGCGTGCGATGACCGGGGCGGGGACGTTGTTGTTGAATAGACTGTTGACAAAGTCTGCTTGTTCGTCCGTTAGGACAGGGTTTGCGCGTGTGTTTGCAACGTCGCGACTGGCGACCTGTGAAGCTGGCCCTGCTTTTTCGCTGGGATAGTTACTAGGGACAGGCGCGGGTCGTGCTCCCGCCTCTACTTGTGGTGCTGACGGGGGTACACCTCGGTCTCGGGATATTGCTGCTGCAACACCGTTCGACAGTGGGACGGACGACGCAGCGCTGTCGTTGCCACTTGATGTAGCGCGCGCATGAGAAAAGCTGGGACTTGCGTTACTCGCGCCCCGAGACGCGAAGTTGCTCGCAGAGCTCCCCTCCGAGTTCGTCCATGACTGCAAAGGACGTGATCCTCCAGTGGGTTGACTCGCAGACAACGCGGCAGAACTGGCGAATGGGTCTCCTCCGACAGTTCCAATGGCGGTGAACCCGGCTTCAGGTTCTGATGGGAGGAGTGGACTCGGTCTCCTATTTTCCGTTTCCAATTGTTGGTCACGACGGCGACGACGGATGCAGAGGAATGCCAGGCCAAGAAGTGCGAGAAGGCCAACAACACCCCCAACGACGCCGCCCACAATAGCAGCAAGGTTGGTTCTGAAAAGGGCAACATTAGGATACGATCGACTGTAATCACAGCAGAACTCACTTTTTAGAGGCGGAGGATGTAGAGTTAGTGGAACCGCCGCTTCCGGATGGCGTGCTCGAAGGAAGCGCTGTCGCTCCCGAAGAATGGAAAGAAAGAACAGAGAGGACGCCCACAGAGGTTACAGAGGCGGTCTGAGTTCCTGTTGAACTCGTTTGTTGTGAGGCGGTGGGTGAATCGGACCCCGATGACGGCGTTGAAGAGGGAGATTGCGCGGGGGTAGAATTTGGCGTAGGGCTTGGGCTTGGGCTTGGGCTCGGACCGGGACTCGGACTGTTGCTTGGACCTGAGACGGCTGCCTGATTAACGTCGATATAGTCCAGCATCATGCCGCTAAATCCGCCGTTCCAATCCAATACTTTCATCACCGCTGTGTGTGTCCCAGATGGTATATTTTGTACATTGAAGAGAACGACGCGAGGGATATAATATTGCGGTGGTGGGGGTACATCGAGCGTTGCCGTCGTTGGTGTTCCCGAGTCTATAGTCAGAGAGGCTGACATGCCTTGTGGTCCAGCTCGTAGAACATAAATGGTTAATCCGGAACCTAGAGTCAGGGTAGGATGATGTCCATCTCTTATCACGGCGAGAGAGGACGTACCTGTGAACGAGAACTGCACTGCGCAATTGTTTGATGCAGAACATGCCGCGTCTACAGGACCAAGTTAACACCAGGTAAGGACTCCCGCTTCGCACTATTGACTTACAAGTGCTACGAGGGCGGGAGTCAAGGGTGCCTCGAGTATGAGAGTCGGTAACGCGAGTGCACTGAAGTACTCACTATGTGCCATCAAAACATTGAGTGGCATCCACAGTTTGCGTTGTCCCATTGGGCAACCGGATTTCCAATACTTCACCAGTATCAGAACCAAACGGGCCCCACACTGGACCAGCTGGGTTCTCGGAGAACTTGAGCACCGAATAATTGCTATCATCGATGGTATAATCCGCACGGATAAGTGCACAATAGAAAAAGATGGAAAAAAGGAAAAGGAGAAGCTTAGACATGTTGAAATAAAGGGGGAGGGGAGAGCTGTCCTGCCCAGCCTCGGGGATACGGCGCTTGTGATCAGTCAGTAAGGAGCGGAAGGGACTAGGAGGTGATACTCCCGGCTGGGACACCTGCAAAATTGGGAAGAAAGGAAGGGGTAATTACTCTG
>JBBPMA010000921.1:0-15257 GCA_038090075.1 Xanthoconium purpureum | reverse complement strand
CTAGGAACGATACTGCTGCCAAACGAACCACAATAAGCACCATTCGGGCCACACGACGCATACAAGTACATGCTCCAGACAAGTTCAAGCCTACTAATAGCGCGTGAGCGTCTTGGGTTCCTTGATCGCAACCTCGGTGAACCCCTCTGTTCCCCAGAATTGCTTCACCTTCTCGGCCCCAGTCACCTTGGCATAATGGGTGAACAGATTGGGGTACTTGGCGCGTTCAGCAGCTCCGAGCGCTGTGAATGAGGCGCCATGCACCATCGCGACCAACACAAAGTCAGCCAGGGTCACCGAGTCCGAGACCAAGTACCCAGAGGAACGCGTGGCAAGGTACGTCTCGGCATGATCCAGGCCGCGCACTAGGCGTTCTACATACTTGTCGAGGATCTAGCATAAAGTATAGTTAGGCCTCTTCGTCGACAAGTTTGTGTTTTACATACCTCACGATTGAATGTCCCAGCGAAACCGTATATCATGCCTATGGTATAGTAAACAGGTACTCCGATTTCGTGTTCCGCGAAGTGAATCCACTGGTCGATGAGCGCTTTCTCTTTTGCGTCGGAACTCAAGAGGTTAACTTTGGTCCCGAGACTACACACTAGAACACATGTTCGAACCCTCGATGCTTGATAACTCGAGTCCTACTCACAGTAACGCGCAATCGCCGTACCCTCGATCAGCTTGAATCCGTCGGCTCCCTCGAATGCAGGGATCTTGCCATAAGAGAATTTGGACGTAAAAGCAGCAGGCTTGTTCGAGGAATCCCACTCAGGCTCTTCCAGCTCCAAGTCATTGAGAGCGGCAACGCTGAGGACCTGCGAACAGAAATTAGAGCGATTGGTGATGTGACCCGCATGGGCTTACAATCTTGGAAAAAGGTTGGCGGTGTGCGCCCCAGAAAGTTCCGATGGGTGCCATGTTTCAGATATCAGAGCGAACTACGAGGTGGGCTTGGAGGATGGAGATGCGGAGCTCCCCAAATGGTTTATATATGTTGGGGCACAATCGATCTGCTTACAAACCAGAAAGTCCTGACTGGACGAGATTGGTATTGGGAACGCGCCCGACCCTGTTCTTGAGAAAAGGAAGACGTGACGAGTCAGTTTCCTGTGCCATAGCGACCATGGAAGTAATATGATCATACTCTGATGCGCGCCCACACACGCGTGATACGATCAACCTGGTACCTGGTAAGACCGTTTACGATCGTTACGAATCGCAACGCTCAGGCTGTGTGGTGGTTTCGCTAGCGATCATTTTCTCGTCCAATCAATGGCCAGTCCCATGGACAGGTTCGTACGCGAAAGTACCGCAGCCTCGGAGGTTGTGTGGTTCAAAAGGTTACTTTACCATTCCCATTCAAGTTGTGCCCTTCGATATCACGAGAGGAACTCGACGTGCTGACTTGGTCGAGACTTGAGACTCTGTCTGACGTGACACGGTGTCTCGCGTCGCGCCATGTCACGCGTTGCCGTCACGTTTCCTCTGGATCATTCTCTCGTCTCCTCCGAACCACGTTGGGAGTTCTGCCCTCGTTATCTGCTCTGATCAAGCAACTCAGACAAGCATATTGGCCCCACAACGTAGCGGTGTTCCAGTGTCAGTCGCTGCAATCCTCATGCTCAGGAGGTGGTCATGTCAACGCCGAAACAGGTATTTACCGCACGTCCAAGTGGGATTCTCGAAAGAACAACGTAACATGACATCCGAATCAAACATAGTTGTCAATCAACGCAACGCAACGCAATCAATACCAAACCACCCAGCCATCGTCGCATCTACGAGGTAAGCAAGAGCGGCATCGCGATTTTTGAACTCAGGATACCTGAGTCGGCCAATGTCAGCGTGCGTCATCGGCCCTCCCAGCAGCGCAGTGTGCAACAAGCGTGATGTCGCCCCTGTTTATCCCAAATTCAGCGTCCGCCCCGTAAACCCAAACAAAGTCGCGTCAAGCCTCAGTGGAGCCGTTCTCGCGCCAGGAAGCGTTCATACATCTGCAAGCCTGTGTTGCATCGCCGCGTGCATTCGGATTGGAGACTCGGAGCCAAGGGTCCAGAAAAGCTTCTGGCGCGGTTTGCTCGCATTTGACAGCCCATCACCCGCGGTACCATCCGAAGAGAACCAGGGAACCATATACTAGTCCGTGGAATTCGCTTATATTGCCGGAGCGGACGAACCAGAGGTTCGAAGTGGCCTCCTTCACCTGACAAGGTATGAGTACATGTAGATGGGACAACGAGACGCGCCAACTCACCCCCAAGTGCAACAAACGTCTTCAACCAAAGTGGTGATTGTCTTCGGAAGCACGGAAACTCGGTGTAAGGGGCCGACGAGCGAACAGCGTTGAGGCGCATTGCTCTGCCCGCTCCTGGCCATGACATTCGGTTAAGGACCTTGACAGCGTAAAATAATTGCCACGTACATTTTCGAAACTAGCACGCGGCTGCGAGGTATCGGTAAGGCGATACCAAGAGTCCACTGTGACGAGTGGACCACCCCAGTGTTCCAAGCGAAAGAGTGAAGCGGACCGCCCCGGGAGGGCAGAACGTCAGGGTGAAGGACAGCGTGGTGAATGCCGAGACTGAGTGGCGTGCTCGAGGTCAGGTTCTTCACGGAATGGGTTTAAGGCAGCGACTAAGAGGTCCAAGAAAAGGGGAAAGTTGGGCGGGTGTGCTGAGAAGCGACACGATTAAGACGGTACTTATACCCTCACCCTGAACTGTCGGATCTCAGAGGAATGTATTCATTGACATTCAAATCGGAACGGCGAACTAGAAACCCCGAGTAGAACATGTCAGACTGAGGGCATACCAAAAGGATTGTAAGCCTGGAATTGAGCTCACTGGCTGTGTCGAGCCAATCACACCCAAGATGCCAGGATTCCAGATAGAGACGGGCTCCGATTGTAGAACATTTGTCCGATTGAGACCGCACGTCAAGATCATAATGACACCATTTAGGTGCTATTTTACATAGCCTGACATCTCTACTTGTGATTCTCCATTCAAACGACTACGGAAAAACAATCTTCAGCTGACTCGGACACATACAAGTACAAGTTACAGAACGTAGAGACATGCTTAGGGCCTTGGCTTGGGCTCAGTGACCCTGACTTCAGTGAATAGCTCAGTTCCCCAGAATTGTTTGACCCCCTCCTGTGCAGTCACCTTGGCGTGGTGAGCGAATACAGCGGGGTACTTGGTACGTTCAGCAGCACCAAGTGCTGCGTACGAGGAGGCATGGACCATGCCAGCCAACACAAGATCGGCGAGGGTCAGAGAGTCAGACACTAGGTAACCAGAGGAACGTGTGGCAAGGTGCGACTCGACATAAGTAAGGGCGCGATCAATGCGCTCTGCCTGCTTGTCAAGAACCTAACGTAGATGTTAGGCCTCCGGTCGACAAGTCTTTATATCAAAGCCCACCTCGCGATTGAATGGCCCAGCGATACCGAATATGGTGCCTAAGGTGTTGGAATTAGGGACTCCGATTTCTTGTTCCGCAAAGTGAATCCACTGATCAACGAGAACTTTCTCTTTCGCATCGGAACCCAAGAGGTTGACCTTGGTCCCGAGACCGCTCACTAGAACAGATGTTTGAACTCTCGATGCCTGGAAACTCGAGTCCTACTCACAGTAACGTGCGATCGTCATTCCCTCGATCAACTGGAATCCATCCGCTCCCTCGAATGTAGGAATCTTGCCGTAGGAGAATTTGGACGTAAATGCAACGGGCTTGTTGGAGAAATCGCACGCAGGCTGTTCCAGTTCGAGGTCATTGAGAGCTGCGATACTGAGAATCTACACCAACGTCAGGAGAGCTAGTGGTGGGATCCGCATAGGCTTACAATCTTGGTTTGAGGTTGGCGAAGAACGCCCCAGAGGGTTCCGATGGGTGCCATGTCGATTAAGATAAACTTTAAAGCAAACTATGAGGAGAGTTGAAACGATGAATATGTGAGAGCTCCATGGAGGCTTTTGTGTGTTGCAGTCATGACCGATGTGCTTACAAACTGGATACTCTGCACTGGACGAGATTGCCATCGGGAACACCACTGATCCCGATCCTCGGGAAAAGGAAGAGCATGACAAAGTCACGTTTCACGACACCATGATTAGTAGAGATGTGATGGTACCTGCCTGGATTACGCCGACAGACGTAAGTGAGATGACCGACTTGTTAAGGAGCCCGTTTGCAATGCGTACGGATTGCGACATGAGCCCATCAAGATAGGCCGTCGATGTGACACGCCGCGCGTTGCGTCACGCGTTTTCGTCACAAGGTCGTTTTTCTGTGGACGCTTTACCAAGACTCACGGCGTTCCTCCACCGCATTTAGTCACCAGACACTACCAACGCGATACCTTAGTGACTACACCGTACAGCCCATGGTGCCAACAATGTGCAGATAGGGTCATAGACCGAGTCCAAGGGTGCGGTACTGCAACTGACAATAGTAAACCATATTCGACAGACACAGATTTTAGTAACGTCACGGGGACGTCTTGGGTTCAGTGACGGCAACTTCGGTAAAACTCTCCGACCTCCAGAATTGCTTCACCCGGCATAACGCGCAAAAATGAAGGGACTCTGTACGCTTGCCAGTAGCGGATCCAAGACTAGTAATCGCCAGCAATCGAGGGCCATCCCCATCCCAGATCGGAGAGGGTCGCAGAGTCCGAGACCAGGTAACGAGAGAGTCATGCGACAACATGAAGATGGGACGCGACATGAAGTATCATAGGTCTCTTTCGCATCGGAACTGAATAGATGAACCTCGATCCCGAGACCGCACTGGCATAGGCGAATCCTTGGAGCTTGGAAATTCAAGTGATACTTGGCGGAAGTTGTCTTTGGTAGTAACTTCAACGTTCGGTGTGAGGCCGACGAGCGCACACTGTACAGCATTGGGTGCACTTCCAGGTGGAACACGACAGTGTTTCAAGCGAAAGAGTGAAGCGTCCCCCTGAGAGCGCCCTCGCCGTGGAGGAATGCGTCTATTGGCATTCGGATCGCCGGACAGAACATGAGGATCGTGGGCAAGTCATGACTTGGATTAAACGTTTGAACTCGCTAGCAGTGCCAGTCCGAGACACCTCAAGTTCCAGATAGAAACAGGCTCCAATTGACCCAACGTGTCGGAATCACAAAGACGGCATTCAGGGACAATTTTACACAGCCTGAGATTCCCAAATTCTCGACTTTGTGACTCTTCGTTCAAACGACTACTGTACATAAAAGCAACATTCAGCACACAAATACAAGTTACAGATCGTAAGAACAGGTTTAGGGTCTTGTCTTGGGTTCAGTGACCCTGACTTCGGTGAATGCCTCAGTTCCCCAGAATTGTTTGATCTTCTCTTCTGTGGTCACCTTGGCATGGTGAGTGAATACAGCGGGGTACTTGGCACGTTCAGCAGCGCCGAGTGCTGCGAACGAGCAGGCATGGACCATGCCAACCAGCACAAGATCTGCGAGGGTCACAGAATTCGAGGCCAAGTAACCAGAGGAACGTGTCGCAAGGTACTTCTCGACATAGGCAAGGGCGCGATCGATGCGCTCTACCTGCTTGTCGAGGGCCTAGCATAAAGGTATCGTTAAACCTCGTTCTCAACAAATGCATGGCTCAGAGCCCACCTCGCGATTGAATGGCCCGGTGTAGCCGAATATCAAGCCCATAATGTTGGAGTTAGGTCCTCCGATCTCTTGTTCCGCAAAGTGAACCCACTGATCAATGAGTGCTTTCTCTTTCGCATCGGAACCCAAGAGGTTGACCTTGGTCCCGAGACTGCTCACTAGAACAGATGTTTGAACTCTGGATGCCTGATAACTCGTGTCCAACTCACGGTAACGCGCGATCGCCATTCCCTCGATCAGCTGGAATCCATCGGCTCCCTCGAATGTCGGAATCTTGCCATAGGTGAACTTGGACGTATATCCAGCGGGTTTGTTGGAGAAATCCCACTCGGGCTGTTCCAGCTCAAGGTCATTAAGAGTTGCAACACTGACAATCTGTACACCGACGTCAGGAAAGTTGGTGATGGGATCCGTATAGGCTTACGATCTTGGTTTGGGGTTGGCGAAGCGCGCCCCAGAGAGTTCCGATGGGTGCCATGTTTAAAAGTGAGGGTTCAAACCAAACTATGAGGTGGGCTGAAACGATGTGGGTGTGATCGCCGCACGAATGTTTTATATATGTTGCGGTGATGACTGACGCGCTTACAAACTAGATAGTCTGGATTGGACGAGATTGGTATCGGGAAGGCGACTGACCCCGGTCCTTGGGAAAAGGAAGACGATGACGACTCGGTTTCGCATTTCATAATGTCGTGATTAGTAAAGGTATGATGATATCTACCTTGATGGAGCCCACGAACGTAAGTGGTATGACTGAACTGTTACGGAGTTGAATCGCAATGCGTACGAGTTGCGGGAGTTGCCCGTGGTCTTGGATGAATTTACTGGCGTAGTCAGTAGTCAGTATGTGTACCAATCACGGCTCAGCTCTCAATAAGTGCATAGGGTGAACCCATTGATCAAGGCGTAACATGAAAAGTAGCAATCCATCGGCATGACACGACGCGCGTCCCGCCGTCATGCGTTCTTTCGTCACACGTCACACTCCCTCAGGGGTTACCAGTCATTTCTGTGAGGAACCATTTTACAAAGACTCACGGCGTTCGTCCACCGCGTTAGTCAGTCCAGGGACCGACTCGTTATTCAAATGACTACATTGTACAGCCCACCATCAGAAGACGTGTGCAACAAGGTGAGTCCCAGTCTAAACGCGCTTAAGGGTGCAGGAATGACAGACTACGTGTTCAAGAGTGCGGGAACGTCTGGGGCTCAGTGATGGCAACTTCAGTAAAACTCTCCGTCCCCCAGAATTGTTTCACCCGCTCGTCTTTGGTCACCTTGGTGTAATGCGCGAAGATGAAGGGGTACTTTTCACGCTCAGCGGATCCAAGAGCTAATTGCGAGCAGTCGAGGACCATCCCAGCCAAAACAATATCGGCGAGGGTCACAGAGCCCGAGACCAGGTAGCGAGAGGGGCGCGCCTCAAGGTGGGACTCGATATAAGCCAGTGCGCGATGCAGGCGCTCTACATGCTTGTCGAGGGCCTGCCATTAACGTACCACTAAGCCAGGTCGACGAGTTCACGACTCAATGCTTACCTCACGGTTGAATGTCCCATAGAAGCCATAAATGGTTGCCATGATGTTGTAACCTGATTTGCCAACTTCTTGTTCCGCAAAGTGAATCCATTGATCAACATGTATGGCCTCTTTTGCATCGGAGCCCAAGAGGTTAACCTTGGTCCCGAGACCACACACTAGGACAGGTGAATATTTGGAGCTTGGCAATTCAGGCCCTACTTACGATAACGCGCAATCGTCGTACCTTCAATGAGTTGGAGTCCATCTGGGCCCTCGAATGTGGGAATCTTGCCATAGGTGAACTTGGACGTAAATGCAGCAGGCTTGCTGAAGAAATGCCACTCGGGCTGTTCCAGCTCCAGCTCGTTGAGAGCCGCAACGCTGAGAATCTGCAGCCATAGTTCAGGGGATTAATGACATAACCCACAGAGGCTTACGATCTTGGTTTGAGGTTGGTGAAGTTTACCCCAGAGAGTCCCGATAGGTGCCATGTTTCCAAAACGCAAGTGGCTGGAGCAATGGTAATATGGGAGTCCCACAGACCTCATATATACGCTCTGGTAATCTAGATGCTTCTGGATGCTCCGTAAGCCGCACCACCTGATCCCTTACCAGTGGCGAAGATCGGATCCCGCGGTGCTTGGCTCGACCGTGGAGATCGCATGCCAGGGAAGAAGTGCAGCTGTGATCCGGAGAGACCCACGTATTTATGGAAGATGTATCTGGTATATAACTTCTCCGCGGCGAGATGGCTTCCCTGGTAGGGCGTTAGGGCGGCCAAAGACAGGGTTTCAGGCGAAATCTACTATCAAGTTGACATTAATGTGGTTGCATTTTTCGGCTCTACGGAATTGAGAACACAGGTAGCCTGGAAGGACAATGCGAGCCGGGACCATGTCTCTTTGCTTTCTCTAATTTCCATCGCATTTACAGGGGCTTGAAGAGCGGTAAGCGTTTGTGCACTGGACCTCTCATGTTGTCTAACGTAGAGATAGAACGCCAGCTATGATTGTATACGCTGACGACTGAAGGTTGTGCATGACAAACAAGAGTTCGCAATTTACACGAGATACAATATTTCATTAAGGGATCGCCACACGATCGAGATTCGAGGGTCCCGGATGGATAGCAGTCGTGTTCCGTGGCAGGCGCATGATCGTTATAAAAATCAAATCACTGGCAGATGATAGGTCCCCGACTCGTTGGTGCTCCGGGCCTGAGAGCCTGACTGGGAAGCAAACAAGAACAGTAGTATCAAACAGTCTGCATCGAGAATTCGACTAGAGACATGAGACACGAGGGGATAACCTCGTCCGTATCGAGGAACTGGATAGCGTACAAATCAATGTTCGTTGATGTCGCACTTTCCCTTGAAGGCCTTCCAAGATCCTTGGCGAACAAACCACTCGCATTGGGAGTGACCTGTAACGATGATGTGTAAGTCCTGGTTACAACGGGATAAAGATACGATATTGATTGTCAAAAAGTAGCCGAAATCCAAACACCCAATGCAAACCCATGGGGCCATTGACTTCAGTCATAAAGTTGAAGGCATGTCTGGAGTGGCGGGAACTTCGTCAGCAGCTCTGCGGGATGGCTTCGGAGATGGCAAATTAAGCACGGCCAGGGGGTGGAAACTGCGGTAAATACAACCGCAGTTATCTATGCGCTCTCCGAACCCTGCGTGCTGCAGATGAGTCGTCTAACACAGTACTGGTCGAGTGTACATCCACCCATACAAGGACGTTCGATGGGATCACATCAACACGCGCCACCTACACAACTTCAGGAACCCGGAACTGCCTTGGGTTCAGTGATTCGGACTTCCACGAATTCCTCCATTCCCCAAAACTGTTTCACCCTCTCGTCCGCGGTAACCTTTGCATAATGATCAAATACGTGTTTGTACCGTTCACGTTCGGCAAATCCGAGCGCGACTTGCGCGGCAGCGAAAATCACGCCAGCCAAAACAAAGTCGGCGAAAGTCAGGGTGTCCAAGGCCACGTAACCAGAGGACCGTTCCGCAAGATGGGAGTCAAGATAGGCGAGGCCACGAAGGAGGCGTTCATGATTTTTTTCAAGTGTCTACTCCAAGTGCGTCAGAGATACGATCGGAACAAGTGATAAGCTTAGTCCTTGCCTCAAGGCTGAAGGGCTCATAGAAGCTATAGATCAGACCTGTGATGTTCTGGGTTGGTGCGCTGATCTCGTGTTCAGCAAAGTGAACCCATTGGTCGACGATCGCAGCTTCGTGCGCGTTGGAACCCAACAGGTCGACCTGGGTCCCGATGCTACTCACTAGAATGAGTGAGCCCATGAAATCCGTCGACAATTGTAACCCTCTTGACCACTCACGATAGCGGGTAATCGTAGTGCCTTCGATCAACTTAAATTTATCCGTACCCTCAAAGGTAGGGATCTTCCCATATGGAAATTTAGCCATAAAATCCGGAGGCTTGTTTGCGAACGTCCACGAAGGTTGTTCGAGCTCAAATCCATTCACGGCTGCAACACTGAGAATCTTTAACGAGATCGTAAAAGTGAGCTTCCGTCTAAAGGAAGGGGTGATTTATACACGAACGTCCTCTTATACGTTCGTAGCAACCGCTACGAGACCAACTGCGCCGGTATGATCCTTGGCCGGTGACCTGAAGTTGACCTGGAGAGTACAGTCAGCAAGTGGAGCCTTTGTGAAGGGCATCCTGTCTCACTCTTGGCAGTCACATGCCAATACGTTACCGCGATGATTTGGTCCCACGATAAGCGTCATGACTACTACGTTCTGCAGCTCGCCTTGCAATCCAGTGCTGGACCTTATGAACGCGGAGCGTCGTCGGGTTGTCAGCGAGTTGCTGCAAGCAGTGGCCCGCGTCAATGGGAACCGATGCTACAGCGTGCCATGACTTTCCGTTGAGCCTTCCTACTTACTTATGTGTTGTCTAGTCTGGTGACCAGACCGTGCTATGAGGCAGTCCTTCGACACGACTACCTCATAGCAGCACCGGTCTGGTCACCAAACTACCACAAGGTCGACGCACAGTGTTAGTTGAGAAGTGTACAGTACATGCAGCGCTAATCGTACAACTTGAACCCCAGCGGTGGAAGACAAACAAACGGAATCGAAATCTGCACCTACCACTCGAGAGACGAGAGAGTTTCTCTCTTCCAGTCAAATATTCCTCCGCGCTCGTTGAAAGCGGCCTCGTCGAAACCCGAGTCTCGCAGAGCCGGTTGTACACCAACGTCTAACAAGGATGTGCCGGGTTTCTTTCCCCCATCCTTGCAGTTCAAAAATCTGAGCCAAACGGACGTCATCCCCCTACTGAAACAAAGTCTTCAAGTGAAGCGCGTACCTCATCTTTTCGTCCAAGTTTAGGTACGAATCTTTCATAGCATCATTATCCTCTGGGACCAAACACGTTTGAGAGGCATGCCGCTCGAGGAATGCTTGGAACTGTTCCTTGGTAATGATGAGGTTGCGCGCGTCGCGGAGCGAACCTGTCTCAGCGCCCGTGTTTTCCGAGTCCAATAGGAGTACTTGAAAAACCTGGCCGACCAGTTACTATTCTGAAACCTGAGATCTGACGGAGATATACCTTCCAGCGGAAGGGGGCAAGCTGCTCGATTTGGTCATTCATGTCTTCTTCCCAATTATTACTGTAGAGAACAGGTCGGCGAGTGCTGCGATTGATTGCAAAATACTCACATGGTGACGACTGTATTAACCTTGACTCTGATGCCCCTGTCTTTGGCCCACTGGGCGACCTTGAACACATTGTCAATGTGCGTCGTGGCAGTCCCGTTCTCCGCGCGACCCTGTTTGACGTTGGTGTCTGTGTCGAACGAATCACAAGAGATAGCCATAACGTCTAGATATTGGCCGTATTGGTCAAGCCATCTCTCAGTCACCTTTGAACCGTTGTTCACGACGGAGCACGATTCAATGTGCAGCTCTTCTTTGCAGAATTTGAAGACCTCCCCTATGTAGCGGGGCTGGAGAAACGGTTCGCCACCGCTGATGTTGAGCTTCTTCATTCCAGCGTCAGCAAGCATGCGAAGACCGCGTTTGGCATCTTCTAGGGGGAGGATAAACTGGTTCGTGTTGGTGTGGAAGCAAAAATGGCACTCGTAATTGCAGCGCCTATTGGGAAACCAGTTCACGGAGACCGGTACGATCGATGGCGCAGTATTGAGGAAAGGGATTGAAAGTTCGAGCCAAGAGAATTTCATGCTTGGGATACGATGGCGGATAGGATGTGAAGACCGTTGTGTCACCTCCTATCTTCAAGTTGATAATGACTCTAAGTCAGCGCTGTGTCACGTCACAGACTCCCGGCTGAGGGTTTGAGCCGGGGTTTGAGCAGCGGGAAGTTTGTAGACAGACTACTGCAGTGTTGTGAAAATCCCTCAAGATGTTCACCTTATATCTTAGCGACATCATTGTGACTTGAGGTACCGAGATAGACAGGTAAGTTGTAACAAATCCGCCCACGGGCCAACCTGAGACACTGTGGTTAGATTGGTCTCTGGTCTATGTTCGAGAACTTCAACTGTGCGGGGGGACCGATAGGTACGCCGTAAGGAACATGCAGATTGAAAGTTTAGAAGAATGGCGGTTGCCGGTAATGTTTCGTCCAGAGGAAGGTGTCCCGTTCACAATGTGTACGCCCGTGACGCGTTACGCCTAGAACCAATAGTGGGTCTCATTCCGACTCTGTATAGTACTAGTAGGGATACTAGTAGTACAGTTAGTCCGATGAATTATGACTACTGATTGAAACTCCGCTTGAATGACCTGGGGGTGCCCATGTCTAAATTAAGACAACAGGCATAAAATATCCACCCGGCAAGCCTGGGACAGGGGAACTACACACCAAAGAGGAGGAAAAAACATCACCAGATAGGATATTTTATGCCCATTGTCTTAACTTGGACATGGGCACCCCCAGATCATTCAAGCGGGGTTTCAATCAGTAGTCGTAATTCATCGGACTAACTGTACTACTAGTATCCCTACTAGTAGTCTATCCGAGACCCACAATTGAACGTGATAGCATCTGTTAAACGAAAAGAATGTACCTGAAAACCAGCACTCAAACATTGACTCGAAGTCGATTCCATTGATGACTTTGCAGTAGTTGGAGTGGAATTCCCTTGACGTGGTTGATGTTGAGAAACGAGCGTCCTAATTGACGAAGCCCAGAACGAGACCGAAATAAATAGACAAGGATCAACGTGTACAGCACGTGCCGCTCCCTACGAATCGCATCTGGACCACACCCGGGAGACGCAAACTTCATCGCTCGCACCCTTCCACCTCCACACTCCCCGCTCGTCTAGACAACCTCTCAAAAGCCCTACGCCTCGGGTCCCCAAATCCTCTCCCACCAACGACGCCGCTCTGCCCGCTCGCATGTCCAAGGCTCATTGCACGCATACCCGCATCCCGGCGAACACCGCCCACAGGCCCTCGGTTGCTATCGTGCGGACCGTCTTTCGCAAGCTTGGTCTTATTGTCGGTTCGCGAACCAGGTAGCCCCGCAATCGCCCAGCTGACTTGAATACCACGTTTGATACTCCACAGCCATATCAGCCCAAAGACTGGCGTGCTCACGAGAACGTTCAGAACGGGGAACAGGTCGGGATAGCGTACAGGAGGCGTCACGACCATCTCGGACACATGCAAGAGGATCATTGATATATTGACGGCCTGGATCGGGGTATTCGTCAATCACCTCGGACAGCTAGACAGTGTCTGAAAGATAACGCACAGTCGAGAGCAAGTGCACGAAAGAATCGAATTGCACTCGCAAGGGATTGTACCCTATGAGTCGGCACCAAAGTAAGAGCATCGCAACATATTGTATGCCGAGGCCATCCTTCTTTAATAGTGGCCACATGCTGTGATAGCGTTCGTGAGGGTTATCAACTAGAAGGGTACGTATGAGGCCGACCTAAAGACACCGACGACATTCCCGAGAGCACCCCAGGCAAATACTTCATCACCAGGAGACGCACTGGAGAGAAGGAGGGTAAGGGGGAGGAGAGGCAACAAGATGGTCTTCTCGTGAACCTGGAACGAAAAGAGGAAGAACGCTATCGAGGTCGTCAACAGCGCATAAGGGAGTAACGGCAGAGTTGGGGTCGGGGCTTGCAACTGCTCATCCGCTGAAAGTGAAGATCGCGTCCTGTAGCCACCCCACAAAAGTGCAGCGACAGCCGGCAAAAATCCAAGTACTGTTAAAACCGCAGAGCCTTTGATGAGAAGCGCTTCCTTTCCATCAAATAGACGTTTCCATTTGAGGACGGTCACATTTGTGAAGCACCAAAAGTTGGCGACCTTGTCTTCAAAAATACCACGTGAGAATGGAAAAATGCGTGTTAAGGAGGTTTCGAAAGTGGAGATGGGAGAGAATGGGGGAAGGAATGGTGCAAAGACGATGACGAAGGAGATTGTGGTAACCAGCGCCAGTCTGGTAAATAGTCGGAAGCTATATTTATGTCAGCTGCTATGTCTGTCCATTAAGCAGTAATTATACCCCTTCCTAGGTCCCAAGAAGATGCATTTTCCGAGGAGATACGTTCCAATGGCGGGCGCATAATAAAGTGACATTTGCTTGAAGCCTAGGCTGAGAACAAAGAAGACTGCCCCGATCAAGTCCAACCCGGCGGCAAACGCGTTGATCGCTAACAATGTAAATCCTAATGTTGCGAATTGAATCGCATGTGTAGTGGGTATGGTGGGATTTACGCACCAAGCATCACTGAATTATATTGGAAGTGGCCGAAATCGATGAGGAGAAGCGCGGGGTGGAACAATAATGTAACAAGTGCAGCTTGCTGTGGTTCGGGTGAATTCGGAGAACAAATACGACAAACAATTGACATACCTGCGTCCTTGAAGAACGTGTGGCATGCCAGATCCGGGTGAAGGCATACAGTGCTGGAACGTATATAAGAGCGTCCAGGACAACCACGCTTGCACGCATGAATAACTTATTTCCAGGAGTTTCTATTCCACGCGAAGTATCCAGAGTGAACCATGAGGGTTCTATCCATGAACCACTTGAATGCCGGTCAAATGATGGGGATTAGATGGTTATTTAGTGACTCACATTCTTCCACACATCCAAGAGACATAAGCTGTCAATGGAGGGTAATCGAGGCCCCAGTACTGAAGGTCATAGCGATACCACTGTTGGACGGGAAGGTGGACAGTCAACTCCATCCAATGCCGCTGTGCTTCATAATCACCAAACATAGGTGGTGCACCGTATCCTAAATGATCAGGGTCGAATGGCATTCAGTAGGAGGGATGAAATAATGCGTAGGAACACACCCGAATAACCTCCCAAACCTATGCACCACTTGACGTAAGTGGAGGTGGCGATCGCACATGGGACCACCCATGTCTTCATGCTATGTTTGTGCATCCACCGGACCCACCGTCTAACAGCACCCAGATCCGTAGCATCTTCGCTTTGAGTCCTTCGGAGAGCTGTAACACGGGCCTGTCTCTCCTGCTCCAAGAGCACGCCGAAGCTCAGTTGCCTGCTCGAGCTCGAAGGGAAGACGGACGGCGTAGACGAGGCAGCGGAAAGAGGTGATATAGCGCGTCCTTGTGAATCGACATCGGAGAATGCACCTGCTTTGAGCCATGAGAGACTCTCGGAAGTATGTGATAGATGCCGGCGAGGGACGGGCGATACGATCTCGGCAGGTTCAGCATCAGGTCTACAAACAGGTGAAACGGCATGATCAGAAAGACATGAAAACTTTTCAAATATACGCACGTGACACTTTTCGTGCTGGAGACAGAACTGCGAAGGCGCAGCGTTCGAGAGTGTCGCAAGTTGGATGCTGAAGTTTGCGGCATTGAGTTCAGAGATGCGGTCCTGTCGCGAAAACTTTTCCCGTGAACTTGCGAGTATTCCGCGTCCTCAGGGACTACATCCATCTTGAAGTCGATACTCGCAACTAGACCCAAGGCGTCCGAAGCGTGGCACGGTGTATGAGGTTGAGAATATACCCAGTATGGAAGGTGATTGTTTGTTTCCAAAGGTTTTGCCAAACAGATGGGCCCCTTAGTGGACGT
>JBBPMA010000920.1:0-15261 GCA_038090075.1 Xanthoconium purpureum | reverse complement strand
ATGAGAAGACAGCCAAGTCGATTCGCATCTACGACAGCGACAATGGCCAGCAACTAGTACAGTTCGACATCCCCTTCATGGTCGCCCGAAACATGACATCGCTCGCCTGGACATTGGATGGTCGTCGGCTCTTTGCGGCCTCGTTCAGCCAAGTCAAGCAGTTCGACACGTCCTCGGGATCATTGCTCAAAAAATGGTTGGTTCCTGGTGGTGGATGGCTCGGTTCCGTCGTTCTATCGCGCAACCAAAAATTCGCTGTCGTTGTCGCACTCAAATCATTATCTTTTTGGGACACGTCGACGTACCAGCAAATCGGAACTGTTATCGAGCACACAAGCGATATTTTTTGGACCGCTCTTTCGCCAAATGACGACCAGATTGTGACTGGGGAGGAGAACGGGAAGGTCACCCTGCGGAATCTATGCGACATCCTTCCTGTCTCGTACTTGACAGTGAATGTAAGTAATTGACCCATCGATTTTGTCGACCTAATTCTTCATCGCAGTTACCCTTGATGTGCATTAGCGAGACCGTATTCAAATCGTGGACGCAGGGCGACTTGACCCGCACCGAGGAGCTCTTGACACAAGCCGCCATAGCTCCCTCCAACACGTTGTATCACGCACATACTCTTGCTCACCACGCTCTGGTGCGAGCCCGTTCGAAACGGTGGGAAATGGCAATCGCCGATGCTAAAGAGGTAAGTAGTTCGGGTAATTTGGCATTCTATGTCGTGTTTACCATCGTCCGCCAGTCTATCAAGGTTCAGAGATCCGTTATCGGCTATACCGCGCATGCCATCACCCTTGTCGGTAATGGGGAGCACGAATCGGCATTGCAGGTATTTGATCTTGTGTTCACGGAAAGTCTCCCGAGCGAAAACAAATTTCTCTTGCTGATCAGGGTATGTGCTTGTCATTGTCGCCGGTGTCGGTGCTGATCTTTCGTTCCGTTTAGGCAATTATCCTGTTTGAATGCGGAAAGCATGATGATGCTATCCTGCGCGTAGGTCACTTGATCGATATATCGGATGATCCATCATTGTATATCACTGTCCGGGTACGTACATGATGAGGCATGGGCCTCTGCAAAGTTGACAGGGCGTCGACAGGCTCAACTATTCCTCCTACTCGGAAGGACGTTGATGAAAGGAGGCGACAACAAACGCGCGATAGAATTGTTCGAGTGTGCTGAAGAAGCCATCCCGTTTCAACAAGGTCCTCATCTAGCAGTCATTTCGCTTGTAGGTTGAGCTTTGCGACTCTCTCTACGATCACTCTGACTCTGTCTGAAAGATATTCGGATGGGACTTTGATAGACTCGGTCCCGCCATTCAGCTACAGCTATACAAAGCCATGTATACCACGGGCCATTCCGAGGTTGCAGAGTCACTTTCTACCATAGCAGAAACACTCGGGAAAGAAGTGTTGACGAGCGAGGACACCGATAATTGGAGTCCAGGTATGCTCGTCACAATCAATTCGGATCGCCATAACTGAGTTTCCACCTCAGATCTCGTTCGAAAATGTCTCGTGACCTTCGAAAGCAACGGTGATGTGTCAGCGATGTCCAAGGATTTTCCACGAGCGGTTCTGCAGTACTCTACTGCGCTGTCCCTCAATCCTTCGAACCCTGTCGATCTCCTTGTTAAGCGAAGCAATGCCAGGGTAATGCTTGGTTTCTGGGAGGATGCTTTGAAGGACGCGGACTCCGTACGGCTTGGCTTTCACCCCCTTGTCTCTCCATTCTGACTTCTACCGGTGCAGGCAATCAAGGCTGACCCTCTCCATCCGAGGGGATACGAACAGAGACATGCGGCCCTGCATGGTTTGCGACGCTACGATGAAGCGATAGCTGCATTCACCTGCATGCTTTCCATTATTGAAGAGTCCCCCAGTCAAGAGATCCGTCGTCAGTATCATTGCACTTGGTGGAAAATTGACATCGAGGTGAATTCCACAGGGCTAGGAAAGAAATATGTCTCGCCCTCCAGGTCGGGGTCGGCCATTGACGATGTCGCTCGTGGGGCCCTCAGGGTATCTCCACTCGTGTTGATCGACGTCAAGGATGGGCGTCTGTGCGACGCACCGGAACGCATGCGCACATTCAGATTGGAACTGCAGTTCAAAGAACTGGTTTCTTCCATGACGCACGAGTTGGATAATGGACGGATCCAGCAGGTGGTCAAAGAATACTTCCTATACGTGACACTTTCCCATGTCTGGCAAGGGAAGGAGCCTTCATTTCAAGATGTCAATCTGGCTGGCTCAGTGTGGAAACTGGATTCATCATCTCCCCTGAACGAGAAGCTCCGGAAATTCTGCGAGGTGGTTCGCGACAACGGATACCGCTGGGCTTGGAGCGACACTGCCTGTATCGACAAAACGATCAGCACCATCTTGAACCAGTCGCTCATTATGATGTACAAGTGGTATGCAGCCTCGGCAGCCACATTTGTCCTTCTTGTGGATGTAGACTCCCCATCGGCGCTCGGCAATCTCCTGAAGAGTATTTGGATGACGCGTGCCTGGACCGCACAAGAGCTTCTTGCAGCAAAAGCGATCCGATTTTATGACCGTAATTGGAATCCATACCTCAATGACCCCCGCTCTAATCACAAAGAGTCTCCCGAAATCATGCAGGAACTCGCAGACGCCATCGGTATCACTCACGAAACCATCACCGCTTTCAATCCCGATCATCTCAGCGTGCGACAGAAGCTACAATTAGCCGCGCCTCGCAATGCGACGGTGGAAGAAGACGTCGCATATTCATTGATCGGTATTTTCAAGAGTGACATCGTTCCGCGCTATGGAGAAGGCGATGATGCGCTAGGCCATTTGCTAGAGGAGATTGTCACTCGCTTGGGCGAAGTGACGGTGCTTGCCTGGACCGGCGAGTCTTCGTCATACAACAGCTGCCTTCCAGCCACCCTGGCAGTGTATAGTCAACAACCGGCTGCTTCTCCTCCCCTCGAAGGTGCTGAAATAGACACGCGTGCAGCAGAAATGCGGGACACGCTACGTCGACCAGATGTTATATCATTCCGTGAACGGGTCATTCAATTGCCTCCAGCACGCTTTGCTAGCCGCCGACTCTATCTCCCATGTATCGTCTTTGCTGTCCAAAGGCTTGCTATACGAGATTCAGCGGGTCCGGCTGACTATTACTGTGCCAGGGTATCAGGAATTGGTGATGTGGACTTCCGAGCGTCAGAAACCCTCTCGTTGGCTGAGCCACGCAGGCTCATTTTCGTACATCCATGGATTCGCGATCTGCAAGATCCGCTCGCCAGTTTCGCCTGGGGAAGCATAGAAGATGCTGACGGGCACAAGTCGGATCCGGAGATGGACTCTGACTCAGAGACAGAGTTCGAATCTGTACCCTCTTCCCCAATGCATGCCGCATTCATCGATGCGGCGGTCGACTACACTCGGGCATTACGGCTGGTCGTTTGTCTGCAACAACCATTCTATGCGCTCTTACTTCAGCAACAACCTGATGGATACTTCAGGCGCATCGCTGTGGAACATCAGATCACTGTTCCTGGAATCGACCGTCAGATCGACTTCGCCAGGGATGTTCGTACTGAAGTCGTGGAGGTATTGTGACATGGACATGATATGGGCCTTCTATCACCTTGTTCTTTACACGTACGTCATTCTATTATCCTGTTTCGCCTTCTTTCCTGTCGAGCTGCTCTTTGTCTGATCATGTCGTTCTCGAACTGTACGCTATCTTGCATACCGCCTATCAATCTTACCATATTATTCATGAACCGATTCTGCACCGTCTTCGCCGCTGCACGTCATACATGCCGCGATGATGGATGACTACACCCGGGCGTTGCAGTTGCTCATTCGTCTACAGCAGCCGTTCCATACGCTGCTGCTCCAACAGCAACCTAACGGAGAATTCAAACGTGTCGCTACCGAACACGAGCTCGTCGTTCCAGGCATTGGATACCAGATCAACTTTGTTAGGGATATCCATCTTGATATCGTTGAGATATTGTGATGGGCTGTCTATCCTGTCCCGCCGTTCTTGAGCTACCGCCACTGTCTTAAGTAGTTACTGTCATGGCGTCTGGGACTACCCGTCGTCTTCATTGCACTGGTCATGAATCGTTACCCACTGTAGTTGTTACGATGTACAAGGCTGAATGTCTTAATTCATGCGATCAACCCATGAAACGACCGATAGCAATTAGATGTTGGGTTACAGTTACCCGGCATCACGGACGATGCATGATGAACACCATCAACCCCCATCCAATTAAACTGTCGTGTGTCGTGCCTACTAGGCTCCGAAGGCCAACATTAGGTGTCCAGATCAAAATGTGCGACAGCGACCATGGCGAGGAGCGTGCTTGTCACTGGTGGTGAGCACTGTTAAAAATCAGGTCGTACGGACATGGGCTTGAGACATAAGCATGGTGGTGTGCGGCGCGAAGGTCACCAAGTGTGCATACCAAAAATCGCTTCAGCAATCGAGCGGTGGTACAGGAGATTGAAGATCGTGATACTATGTCAGTCGCTGACCAATGGCCATCACTGAAGCAGGAGAAGCGTGGTAATGAGATATAATCCAATTTTCCTTAGATTTCCTCATCATAGAGTGGTTGTCGAGCAGAAAAAATGTGCTAAAATGGATTATATTCCATTATCATGCTTCTCCTGTTATGAGAATTCCTTAGAGGCTCTGCAGTTCGTGTTCTGCATGGTCGGTATTCAATGGTCTGGTCAAAGGCATCCAGTGTCCTACTGGAAGGTGTCGATACAGTGCGATGCGTTTGCTGGTATCTGTAAGGACAATCAGCCTACTTGAGGGGCAACAGAAGAGGCCGCCTCTCCATGAGGCCTGTGACATTGTTACGAGGTCGGAGGAATGCATTCCACATCGCATCAATATTCATTACCACCACCATACACACCTGATCCACCCCCACCACAGGGTCCGAGACATTCTAGATGGAAAATCTGAAGCAGACGCCGTCCTCTGTCGCACCCCAGACTTCCTCGTCCTCCCCAACATGAAATGGGACCCCCGGAATGACCCCGTCTCATCGCTCTACCTCCTCGTCATCATATTTGATCCGACCATCCGCTCGCTGCACGATCTCAGGGGTGGCCTTGCTGGACACGTGGGCATGTTGGAGGAGATACGGGAGAGGGCGTATCAAGTTTCGATGAACCGGTGGGACTTGCCGAGGGGGGCGCTGAGGATGTACGTGCATTACCAGCCGTCTTATTGTGCGTGGCTTTGTTCCTTTGCATTCGCGGGCTGATCGTCGAGCGATTCGATGGCGTCTGGCAGATCATTTCCATGTGCACATGGTGCATGCGTCGCAGGATGGGATGATGGGTATGGCGGTCGGGCAGGCGCATTTGTTGGAGGATATCATTTCGATGGTGTGCCTCTGGATGTTTGTTCGTTCTGGAGGTTGATCGCAACGGTTCGCAGCTCCAATATCTCGCTCGCCAGCCACGCCCTCACCTTGCTGCGCATACAAGGGGAAACGAGGATGTGCTAGACGTAGGAAACCAACAGGAGATTATTGTCCACCTGTTTTGTCGTACCTATCGGTCCGCGTGGTCTTCGGAACGACTTGACTAAATTTCGTGTGCCGGAGATAACGAGCAGGGTGAAAGGTGACCGACATCACGAGTAGCGTTTGAGAAAGACCAGAATGGCACTTGTAATTCACAATGGCAACATCCTACGCTGCGCATATTTGTAATGCTTCATTCCACTGCAGGCCCCATGATCAAAACAACCATCCCCTTTTCAAGCACCCGGTCTGTGGAGATATGTTCCGCTCATGCGCGAGTGATCACCCAAACTCAAAACTAGAAAGACGCTAACTGGAGAGCAAAGTTTGGTGTGCTTAGCTGGTCTTCACGTTCCTCGAACCGTCAGACAACCTTGATGCAAGTGAGGAGTCACTCATAATCAATAATCGGATCGGTTAGCTCAAAGTTTACATACTTGCCATGGAGTCTCAGCTTGGTTGCGTTTATCGACCGGACCTCTCGTGCGGCTGAAGGCGGGCCGCTAACACGAGGCACAGGCAAGGGATGTGTGAGCTGATCCATATCGGTAAGAAGACAACATACATACATACACACACCACGAGGCGTATCTCGTGCCCCTTGACCTTGTACCCCCACCAAGTCTCCTCCTGTCCTGTGCGTCAAGGGCGGCGGGGATGGAGTCAACCGAAAAAGGTACGCACTAGTTGTTCACAGATGCCTGTAATGACCGCCAGTCGGCCTACAGATCCTCCGAGAACAATTGAGATCAATGACAGTACACAAAGGATATGCTCGGTTGTGTTTGCGGCAGACGGCAAGCAGGTGTTGAGCAGCGGTGATGCAGGTGTGATTCGGCGATGGCGAGTGGATGACGGACAAGAAGTTGGCGAACCAGTTCGAGTCGAAGGGGCAAAAGTCCTCGCTGCAGCGGTGTCACCAGACGGCAAATGGCTTGTGTGTGGACTCAAGCCGTTGCGTTTGAACCGTAAGAAGACCAGCGTGAGGGTCTGGGATACACGGACCTACGCGAAGGTCCTCGACATCAAAGGTCACAAAGGCTCGGTGTTTGGGGTGGACATTTCACCAGACTCGACCAAACTGGGGACAGGCTCAGCTGACAAGACAGCGTGCATCTGGGACATCACTACAGGAGAGCGGCTCGTCGGTCCACTCCGGCACGAAAATAGGGTTGTGGCAGTGCGATTCTCCCCCAACGGCGACCGCATCGCAACCGCAACTGGCGCAGAAAACTACGAGGATGAGAAGACAGCCAAGTCGATTCGCATCTACGACAGCGAAAATGGCCGGGTCCTAGTACTGTTCGACATCCCCTTCATGGTCGCCCGCGTGACGACGACGCTCACCTGGACATCGGATGGTCGTCAGCTCTTCGCGGCCTCGTTCAGTCAAGTCAAGCTCTTCGACACGTCCTCGGGATCGTTGCTAAAAAAATGGTTGGTTCCTGGTGGTGGAGGGCACGGTTCCGTCATTCTATCGCGCAACCAAAAATTCGCTGTCGTCACTGCATCCAAATTACTCTCGTTTTGGGACACATCTACGTACCAGCAAATCGGCACTGTTATCGAGCACGTAGGTGACGTTTGGTGGATTGCCCTTTCGCCAAATGACGACCAGATTGCGACCGGGGAGGCGAACGGGAAGGTCATCCTGCGGAATCTACGCGACATCCTTCCTGTCTCGTACTTGACAGTGAATGTAAGCAATTAACTCATCGATATTGTCAAACCTAATTCTTCATCCCAGTTGCCCTTGATGTGCGTTAGCGAGATTGTGTTCAAATCGTGGTCGCAGGGCGACTTGACCCGCGCCGAGGAGCTCTTGACACAAGGCGTTATAGCTCCCTACAACACGTTGTATCATGCACACACTCTCGCTCACCGCGCTCTTGTGCGAGCCCGTTCGAAACGGTGGGAAATGGCAATCAGTGATGCCCAAGAGGTGAGTAATTCAAGTAATTTGGCATTCTATGTCGTGTTTACCATCGTCCGTCAGTCTATTAAGGTTCAGAGATCCGTCATCGGCTATATCGCGCATGCCATCACCCTTGTCGGTAATGAGGAGCACGAATCAGCCTTGCGGGTATTCGATCTCGTGTTCACAGAAGGTCTCCTAAATGAAAACAAATTTCTCTTGCTGATCAGGGTATGTACTTGTCATTGCCGTCGGTGTCGGTGCTGACCTGTCGTATCGTTTAGGCCATTATCCTGTTTGAATGCGGAAAACATGATAACGCTATCCTGCGTGTAGGTGACTTGATCGATATATCGGACGATCCATCATTGTATGCCACTGTCCGGGTGCGTACATGATAAGACATCGGCCTCTACAAGGTTGACAAGCTGTTGACAGGCCCAAATGTGCTTCCTACTTGGAAATACGTTGATGAGAGGAGGAGACAACAAACGCGCAATAGAATTGTTCAAGCGTGCTGAAGAAGCCATCCCGTTTCAACAAGGTCCCCATCTAGCAGTCATCTCACTTGTGGGCTGAACTTTCCGACTCTCTACGATCACTCTGACTCTGTCTGAAAGATATTCGGATGGGACTTTGATAGACTTGGCCCCGCCATTCAGCTACAGCTATACAAAGCCATGTATGCCACGGGCCATTCCGAGGTTGCAGAGTCACTTTCTACCATGGTAGAAACACTTGGCAAAGAAGTGTTGACGAGCGAGGACACCATTAACTGGAATCCAGGTATGTTCGTCACAACAACCAATTCAGATCGCCATAATTGAGTTTCCACCTCAGATCTCATTCAAAAGTGTCTCACGACTTTCGAAAGCAACGGTGATGTGGCAGTGATGTCCAAGGATTTTCCACGAGCGGTTCTGCATTACTCTACTGCGCTATTCCTCAATCCGTCGAACCCTGTTGGTCTCCTTGTTAAGCGAAGCAATGCCAGGGTAACACTTGGTTTCTGGGAGGATGCTTTGAAGGACGCGGACTCCGTACGGCTTGGCTTTGTCCCCTTGTCTCTCCATTCTGACCCCAACCGGTGCAGGCAATCAAGGCTGACCCTCTCCATCCGAGGGGATACGAACAGAGACATGCGGTCCTGCATGGTTTGCGACGCTACGATGAAGCGATAGCTGCATTCACACGCATGCTTTCCATTATTGAAGAGTCCCCCAATCAAGAGATCCGTCGTCAGTATCACTGCATCTGGCGAAAAATTGACATCGACGTGAATTCCACAGAATTAGGAAAGAAATATGTCTCACCCTCCAGGTCAGGGTCAGCCATTGACGGTGTCGTTCATGGGGTCCTCAAGGCATCCCCATTCGTGCTGATCGATGTCAAGAATGGACGTCTGTGCGACGGACTGGAACGAATGCGGACATTCAGGTTGGAACTGCGGTTCAAAGAACTGGTCTCCTCCATGACGCACGAGTTGGATAATGGACGGATCCAGCAGGTGGTCGAAGAATATTTCCTATATGTGACACTTTCGCATGTCTGGCAAGGGAAGGAGCCCTTGTTTCAAGACGTCAATCTAGCTGGCTCAGTGTGGGAACTAGATCCATCATCTCCCCTGAACGAGAAGCTCCGGAAATTCTGCGAGGTGGTTTGCGACAGCGGATACCGCTGGGCTTGGAGTGACACTGCCTGTATCGACAAAACGAACAGCGCCATCTTGAATCAGTCGCTCACAATGATGTACAAATGGTATGCAGCCTCGGCAGCCACATTTGTCCTTCTTGTGGATGTAGACTCCCCATCGGCGCTCGGCAAACTCCTGAGGAGTATCTGGATGACGCGTGCCTGGACCGCACAAGAACTTCTCGCAGCAAAGGCGATCCGATTCTATGATCGCAATTGGAACCCATACCTCAACGACACTCGTTCCAACCATAAAGAATCCCCGGAGATTATGCAGGAACTCGCAGACGCCGTCGGCATGACTCGAGAAGCGATCATCGCCTTCAATCCTGACCATCTCAGTGTGCGACAGAAGCTACGATTAGCCGCGCCTCGCATTGCGACGGTGGAAGAGGACGTCGCATACTCGTTGATCGGTATCTTCAAGAGTGACATTGTTCCGCGCTATGGAGAAGGCAATGATGCGCTGGGCCATTTGCTAGAAGAGATTGTCACTCGCTCGGGCGAAGTGACGGTGCTTGCTTGGGCCGGCGAGTCTTCGTCATACAACAGCTGCCTTCCAGCCACGCTGGCCGTGTATAGTCAACAATCGACTGCTTCCTCTCCCCTCGAAGGTGCTGAAATGGACAAGCGTGCAGCAGAAATGCGGGACTCGCTACGCCGACCAGATGTTATATCATTCCGTGAACGGGTCACTCAATTGCCTCCAGCACGCTTTGCCAGCCGCCGACTCTATCTCCCATGCATCGTCTTTGCTGTCCAAAGGCTTGCTATACGAGATTCAGCGGGTCCGGCCGACTATTACCGTGCCAGGGTATCAGGAATTGGTGATGTGGACTTCCAAGCGTCAGAAACCCTCTCGTTGGCTGAGCCACGCAGGCTCATTTTCGTACATCCATGGATTCGCGATCTGCAAGATCCGCTTGACAGTTTCACCTGGGGAAGCATAGAAGATGTTGACAGGCACAAGTCGGATCCGGAGGTGGACTCTGACTCAGAGGCAGAGTTCGAAACTCCACCTTCTTCGCCAATAGATGTCGACTATGCTCGGGCATTACGGCTGGTCGTTCGTCTGCAACAACCATTCTATGCGCTCTTGCTTCAGCAACAACCTGATGGATACTTCAGACGCATCTCTGCGGAACATCAGATTACTGTTCCTGGAATCGACCGTCAGATCAACTTCACCGAGGATGTTCGTACTGAAGTCGTGGAGGTATTGTGATATGGACATGATATGGGCCTTTTATCACCTTGCTCTTTATACGTACGTCGTTGTCCCTTTGTCGCTTTGCTGTCAATCTATTTCGCCTTCTTTGCTGTCGAGCTGCTCTTTGTCCGATCATGTCATTCTCGAACTGTACGCTATCTTACATACCACCTATCAGTTTTGCCATACTATTCATGAATCGACAGCTCTTATATTTTACGATGTACGAGAAAACACGTTTATTGCAATGTTGCCGTGGTCTGGATGTTACAGAGTTGAAGCGGTGGCAGTTGCCTAGTATTTCCAGACGATAACTGGGCAGCCATCATTTCAACCAGCAGAGATACTTGTCAAGTAACATTGTGTCAGTGTCTTCGGAGTTCCATGAAACATTCATGACCAATGGTCGCTTCACCTTCGCCTCAATGTGTCGACTTGCTTGCAAACCATATCCAAGTTGTTGCAGTGGCGAGTTTGTATGTTCAAGTCTCTCGGATTGCTTCATTGTGCCATCTGAGACGTCCTTGACCGTGCTTGTGATCGTTCAAGGTAGTAACTCAGCGGTACGAAATATTTCACGGTCGATCAGAAGAATTGCTCCCAGCTATGTCATTTCACATTGTCACATCACGAAAACATAATGGGGAGGAGCTACTTTGCTGACAATCCCATCAAAAGGATTAGTAAAAAGAATAGAACGACATAGTCTGTTACCGTTCTCACAAAGTAGGGCACAAAAACGCGCAGAGTGAGGCAAGCGTTGGCGCTCAAACGGGCACAGTTGGAAGTGAGGAACGATCAGGGAGCTTGAATGGGAGCGTTCGGCCTCCAGTAGACAAGATTAAGTGGGGGACGAGCAGTCGGACTTGGGTAGACACGGTTGAGGTGGGGACAAGCGTTCAGGCTCGGATAACACAGTCTGGGTGGGGGATGAGCAATCGCGCTTGAACGGACACGGCTGAAGCTGGAGACAGGCAATCACACTTGAATGGACACGGTCGGGTCGGGGGATGGGCGGTCGCGCTCGCAGTGACACGGTTGGGGTGGAGGACGAGCATTTGCACTCGAATAGACACGGCGAGGGCAGGAGACGAGATGGAAGGGAGAAACGAGCGTTTGCGCTCAAATTGGCACGGCAGAGGCGGGAGACGGCTCGGATGGATATGGCCGAGACAGGAGACGAGTATTTCGTATACGATTGGTGTGGGGGACGAGCGCTTATGCTCGAATTGACGCGGTCGAGATGGAGGACAAGCGTCTGAGTTCAAAACAACACGGTCGAAGCAGGAGACAGGCAGCCGGGCTAGAAAGGACACGGTCGAAGTGGGAGAGAGCAGTCACACTTGAGTGGAGACGACCAGTTGCACTCGATGGTTGAGGGGGGAGCTGAGCGCTCGCGCTCGAACACACAGAGTTGTGGTGAGGGTCTAGTGTTTGCGCTCAAGACGACGCAGCCGAAGTGGGAGACGAGCTGTCGCGCTCAAATAAACACGTATGGGTGGGGACGAGTAATCGGGCTCGAATAGACACGGTTGGGGGGGGACAAGCGGTCGGCAAGCGATGCTGGGTGTATACAGTCGACTCTTTGGGTGTCGCTGCGGTTGGGCGCAGGCCCCGGGAGAGAGGAGCGAAGGGGGTGGGGACGGCCAAGAGCGTGAGGCGCTCTTCGGCCTCAAACGACTGTGCGAGCCCGTTCGGAGGCGTGAGCTGCAGGGCGGGTGGGAAAGCCTCGCAGCGAGTGCCTGAGGGGTAACGTGCAGCTGCGCTTGAGGCCCGGTAAGGGGAAAGCCAAGAAGCGCCGAAAACGGAGATTTGAGGCAGGGTGTGGTGGGTGTGAGCGACGAAAAGGAGGGCTCGCGGTTGAGCGAGCGGGACTGGACGAGCGAGGAGGTAGCGGCGCGGAACAAACCCGGCGCTGCCCTGCTGACCAATGAGAATTTTCTTAGAGACTCGATGATCGGTAATCGATGGTCTGGTCGAAGGCATCTGGTGTCCTACTGGAAGGCGTCGATACAATTTGATGCGTTTGCTGGTATCTGTAAGGACAATCAGACTACTTGAGGGACAACAGAAGAAGCCGCCTCACTCTGTGCACTACGGCCGACATGGATGACAAGGTGAAAGTTTCTCTAGTCCTGGGAGGAGTTGGACATTTGAGTACGTCCATATTTGCTCAATCGCGTTGCAAACTCACTCACTGAAGCTACTTGTTGCAGGCATCAACGAGTCCGCGAACGGCCTGGTGGACCCGATCAAAGCTATGCCAGTGGTACGTATTTCCCTCTTTGCAACCATCCTTGGTCGGTGATCCATTCCATTGTTATGGTCTTAACCAAGAGGCCGTGCACCTTCCTCGCATCCCTGGAGATCTCTCACCATTTCGTCTAAAAAGCCGTCTCTGTACGCACACAACCCAAATTCAAGTAGATTCCAAGTTCTCCGTCGTGGAGTTGACAGTTGGTGAGGCTTTACAATGCAAAGAGTTCGTTCGTGTTCCCCATCCTCATTATCTCAACAAGGTTGCACCTCGTCAGATACCGACTGTTATATTCCGCACTGAAACATTTGGCTCTCTATCTGGTCGATGTCATTTCTAATCGTTTCATCACCTTGCGCGCTAATGCTGACATGTAGACGGGAATAGAATGATGCCGGTTGAGCGTCCAGTTTCTTCGCCTTTTCACTAACGGCGTATCTTGGAACGAGGCACCTTATGCCTTCTCTGACATCAGACTGTCAAGCGAGTTACGCGCGAACAGATGCTAGACAAGACACTTACGCGCTGGGTCCACGTTGTATCTAATGATGTACATCGCGAAGCAGGTAATCGTAAGTCGCTCAATCACCTCTCTACCCACCAACTCACTGTGGCAGGCGCTATCAATCTCGACGAAGCCTACCTCTCAAACACAACCTTTTATTGATCATGTGTGGAGAGGGAAAGACGTATTACATGCTTTGGAGTTGGGCTGAGCGACTGTTGTTAAAGACTGGCTATGTCTTACGGTATAGCCCCATGACCAGTAGAGCGTGATGCCAAGTCCTCGAATTGGTGGTACTGAGCAAATGGAATCATGTATTATTCTTCCGAGAGACTCTAGGCAGGGGACCAGTAGCGTTTCATGTCAAGGGATGGAGATGCAATAAACGCACCTATAATTTGGCAATGTGGATACTGTCTATCCTGTTGTCGCGATCGGGTATGTTGAGAACCATGGCTAACACTGGCTCGGGTTCACCTCTGATTGTGGGGAGCACTCATCGTAGTCAATGACTGAATCGGGTAGTTCAAAGTTGACATACTGGCAACGGTTCTCATTTTCTCGTGCGGCGGCTGGTGATGGGCCACGGACACGAGGCACGGGTGAGGGCTGTGTGAGCTGGTCGGAAAGACGTATAAATGCATGTGCTGTGGGCGTATCTCATGTTCCTTCACCTTGTACTCCCATCAGGTCTCCTGTCCTGTGCGTTAAGAGCGTGTATGAAGTTGGTCGGAAAAGGTACGCACCGGTTGTTGGCGAATGCTTGTTGAGTCTTGCCAGTGGCCACCTGTAAACCTCCAGACCCTAGGAGAACAGCCGAGATCGAAAGCAGTGAAAAAGGAATATATCTAGTTGTGTTCACCGAGGACGGGAAGCAGGTATTGAGCGGCAGTGATGGAGGGGTCATATTCGGCGATGGCAAGCGGACGGTGGACAAGAGATCGGCGAACTTATTCGAATCGAACGGGAAGAAACATCAATTATGGTGTTCAAGTTGTTGTTTACGAGTTACCACTTGAGGAACAACGTACCAGTGGAGGTAGCTTCGGGGCTTATACTTGCGATGTCACGCCGAGGAATACGTCGTTGCGACTCACACGAGTGACGACGTAGAGCTGGCAGCGGAGATAGAACGAAGCACCCCAAACAGCGCACAGACCGTGTCCAAGTTCCAAACTTTGATCTACCTTAAAAGAGCCCAGGCTCGTACTTGCCAGCCCTATGGGATACAAATTACTCGCTGTGTCGTTGGATCTAGCACGAAGAAACATTATGAATTCACGGCTGACGATAAGGTGGTTGCTCAGCAAGTTGGTCGCTTCGAGTACAACCTACGGTGAGTACCTTATCCACATTCTCGGTGAACTCCAATTTTTGTGATAGATGTTGTAGCCCGAAGAAGTCCAACTCCAAAGGTTCAATAGTGGCATCGACACTGAGAAATGGTCCTTCGGTCTCGACTCTCCACGGGACCGGCATATCATTACGTGGGCGACAGTATCCAACCAGTTCCAGTTCCGACTCGGATAAGGGTTGGGCCCTTTTAGTACTCGTTCGTGTTTCAGCTAATATGTAGTTACTTCCCCCAGGGTGTTGCCAACAACAATGGGTATTGGGAGCAAGCAGAAATGAAGGCGCTCAATGGTTGACAATCAACGGTACGAGATGTTTCGTGGTTGACCGGAGTTGCAAGAATTGCTTGACTAACGAGAACAACAACCGGATGGACAGGACAAGGAAGGGACGCAGACGGTCTTCCGTTCACACCTTGGGCTTTTCTCAAGAAGTTATGGATGCAGCGTCACTGGAAATATTCAAAATGCATTGCGCCTTACGGGAAGATGGCTGCTTGTCCAACGCCCAACATGTCCAGGTACGTTGAACAATCTTGTCAATTTCTTACGCTTATCCCAGTCTAGACCTTGCATCATCGGACTCCTGCGTCGCTTCGTGCACCACCTCGAGATCTCTTCAGTCCCTCCTAGCTGGTTTGCCCTGCTCCCTGCCCGAACCACCCACTTGCCCCCACACCCCCATCTTCTCATCTGCCATTTCCGTTTGATCGTTCACAGCAACTATGCACATCCAACTTACCTTCACCTTCACCTTCACCTTCACCCTCGCCCTCGCC
>JBBPMA010000919.1:0-15267 GCA_038090075.1 Xanthoconium purpureum | reverse complement strand
CTCGAGCGGAGGATCAGAGGGGAGTGGTATCTTAGTTGATATTCCAACTGAGGGAATACATGGCTCAGGGGGTAAAGTACTTATACTACAAAGGTGGACAGGATTTGTCACAGAGGAACAGAGCTGAGTAATTATTCAAATGCAAGGCTGTGCACCAGCTGTCTGGAGATCAGACCTGTGGCACATGTTCATAGCATCAGTGGCTAGAATGCTACAAAACTAGTACGGATGGGGATAAGTGAAATGTAGCATGATGAAAGAAGTCCCTAATACGAATCCGGAGGTCAGGAGATGTGCCTTGATCGAGAATGCATCGGAGTTGGTGTCTAATAAATCCGGAAGTGACTTGGAAGACCAGAATGGACTTGGTTGATTGTGTGGGATATGACACTTGCCCACTCCTTCCAATGATACCTGGAGGAGCTCCCAAGTACTACCTTCTACCCCACCTTCCTACAGGTCTGGCACACCCTCTCCCATGAAGAACAACAATACTATCATGACTTAACAGAATCCACCACCAGCTCTCCTGCTCCTCTTCCACTAGCTCTACATCTCTCCTCACCTCCTTCATTGCCTCCTCCATCCAGATCTGAATACAATGCATCTAACCCTAACAATTATAGATCTATCCTGACCTGTATCAACTGAGACAGGAGAAGTCACACTGGAGATAAATGTCATCTTTGTGTGTATTCCTGCTGTGACCATCAAGAATACATGGGAGCTAATTGTCCACTTAATGAATTGTTCCAGGCAGAAATCCAGCGAGAGTATGATGGCTCCTATGCTGAAGATGATGACCTCAATATCCTTGTGGAGTACCACTAAGAATCTTAGTGTTCTTGAGCCTGGAACTCAAATCTATGAAAAGGACAATGTTATGATTCAGTTTCTCTGTATATCTTCCTTCCTGGTGTCTGTTGTCTGCCACCCTTATTTTTCCTTTGCTCCCACTTACACCAAGACTGATCTCTATTTACTTATGTTGTTTTCTTTCTCTCTTTCCCTAACTTCTCTAGTGTGACTCACTGCATGACTCCCTACCTATGGACTGCATTCCTTCTATATCTACTTCTTAAAAATACCTGTGCAGCCTGTATCATTCTTCATTCTCATTCTACACAATCACAGCATTACAACTTGCATTCACAACTACCTGTTGTGACTTTGCTTCCCCTAAAATCTCTCCTTCAAAGATAATCCTTGAGACTTCTTTAAGGACACAGTGTCTCTTCATGAGTACCTCCCTCAGAGTAAGTACCCTAGATCCAAGAATGCAAGTTGAATGACTTGCATAACAGTCAGGTGGTATAGAGTTAGAATAGATTGACATACCTAAATTCAGAAGGAAGATTGCAGATTGAGAACGAAGTTGGACAGAACAAATGAGACAGCACAATGTTGCTATGAGTGTAGGAAAACCTGTACATTTGTAAAGCCATTAGCCATGGAAAAATTGGTATGCAACATGCATTGTCTGCCCTTTGCACCAATCAACACCAAGGTTCAAACCAATTCTAAGTTCATTGTTTGGCCCTCTTGATTCATTAGCCCTATTGGAGAAGAATAACATTCCATCAGGAGTCTTAAGTTTCAAACAACACATTTTTCCATCAAAAACATCCCAGTATATGCCTGATTTATGAGATTTTGTGTGCCATTCATCCAAAGCCTTCTCAAGACCAAGTGTGACAAGCAATGAATAGATTTGCTACAAAAGTGGAAGGTATGGGTACTTGATATATGGGAGTTTGCTTGATCGTTCATTTCCTTGCTTCATCATGTCTGGAACAAACAGGTTCTTGGAACAATCAAGACACAACTCTTGGATATAAACAGATCCAGCAAAAGGATAGACATCAAGGCATTCTGGACAAACAGGAAGGATGGAGATTGGTGGGTCAAGAGACAGCATGTTTGTTGCATATTGCAAAGTAATGAATGGCTTTTCCAGTTGTGGGCAAAAGGAATACCAGTAGGCAAGTGAGAATCACCAGCAAGGCATTGCATACAGTTGCCAAGCTACCGCTGTATATATGATGGTGAGATGAGGGGGGAGCACGCTATAGGGCTTATCTCTTATATGCAGGGGCATTTCAAAGGGGTCAGGACCACCCTCATCAACTGTGATTATCAGCAGTGAGAATTCATCATCAAGATCAGTTCCATTGGGTGTGTTGTCATAATATGTTGTGTTGGAATCAAAGAATGACTCATTGATGTCCAGGTTATCTTTGGCTTGACCTCTGATCTCTTCAGCAAGCTTTTTCAGGTCTTTTTCAAGCTGATGGGTCTGGAATAGGTCCTCCAAAGTGGGAAGGTTGTGTGCATTGCAGCTTGCAAGAGGACACACATTGATACTCATCAAGGCATTGTAGGTAGTGTAATAATCCACTGCATTTATAAGAGCCTTGGGTGAGTGAAAACCTGGGCCAAGGTTAGGAAGCAATGTGCTGTGAGTCTGAATATCAAGATCTTCTTGAGTGAGTGTCCTGTGGTCCAGTATCTCTTGTTTGACAGCACACACAGAGGTGGGAATAGGATCTGGGAACTCAAAGATTGGCAGCATGATTGGCTCTCGCATTGGACAAGGCCTGACAGGCAGGGGATCTTGTGATGGAGCTGAAGCCCCTTGTGGATTATCCGTGATGTAGTTGTTTTCTATTGGAGATCAACATGGTCAGGAATTCTTTTTGTCACTGGTGGAATGAGCATGCCTTTGCACTTGTAAGCCTGACAAAAGCAATGAACAAGCAAGGGCATTGTGTCACATTGAAAGGGAAATGAGGGCAGAAGGTTAGAAATGTGTCACAGAGATTGGACTGATAAGGCAACATGTGAGCACATCATTTGAATTTTTCTTACAACTAACAGATGTACATATGAATGAAGCTAGTGCAACAACAACAATGATGACTACAGATCAGTAGTGGAAGAGGTGGATTTACTTCATTTTCACTATAAGATTTTAGTACTCTTATCATGCTAGATGGAAAGATATACCTTTTTGATTTGTTGGATGACAGCCTCAATCTCTCTGTTGCTCTCAGTGCCTGTAGCACTTGTATCTTGGTCTTCAAGAAGTTAGAAGGGAGGAGAATAAGAGAGCAAGTGTTCTACCTATGTCTTTGGCTACACTGGTCGGTCCTGCAAGGATGTTATTGGTTGTGGAGATATCAACAAGAGTTTTGTCAACTTCAAGAGGTTGTTTCTGCAGGGTATACATAGGCAATGGCTGGATTTTGATGGTCTATGAAGATATAAATGATATGATTAAGTTTGGAGTACTAATTTGGTGAATGAGATACCTACCAGAGGTCCTGAAAAGTCTGGGCTATGGGTAAACTGGTATATCTCTTCGTATTTGAGGGGTACTTGAAGTATAGTTTTATTCTCAAAAAGCTTTGCAAGGGTAGGGTCATTTGACATATCAGCTGCAGTGAAGAACCCGGTGAAAAAAAGTAAAGGATGTATGCTTTATCCACATGCATCAGGTGAGAGTCTGGATAGCCAGTTCAAGTGAAAACCAGTGCAAAGGTGAGGGCCAGATAGATGACCTAGCTAGCACTATCCAGATTGTGTGGGGTTGGAGCTATCTGGTGTTGAGATATGGTCTGGTTCAGGCAAGCTCATGTTGACAAACACCCTTGGTCAGGTTTGGGTACAGTTATTGATAATTGACAATTGGAGTCTGGTTACAAAACACAGCACACTACAGATTACATCTTGTTAATTTTTGCTTTCTGCAGTGATTGGTCCTCTTTTCAGATGCAAATGTTGTTGTATTCCCATCATATGTCAAACTTGGTGAATAAAGTGAATCCTTTCATGTTATCAATGAGTTTAGGAATAAGGGGGAGAGGATATAGGTGTTTTGAATGGTATGGGAATTCAGGTATCAGTAGTCTTGGCAGGGGAGAGAGTTCCATTGTTCTTAGGTATGAAAAAGAAGGGAGATGCTTGGGGTGATTTTGAGGGTACAATATGCCCAGTCTTGAGATGTTCTTTGATGAAATCCTTGGAAGTTTCCATTTCTGCAGGGTTTAGAGAGTATACTTTAGATATTTTTGGGGAAAAGTCTGGGTGAAGTTTGATGGTATGGTCATAGGGATGGTGAGGAGGGAGTTGGTTGTGTGTTTTCTCCAAGAATACATCAGCAAGGTCTTTGCACCATTCCAGGATGAGAGGTTCTTCTATTTTGGTTGTCTGGGCAATCTGAATAGAGATAGTGGTCTTTCCAATGGTTTCCCCTCTTAGCCAGGTTTCTCACTTGTTTAGTTGGCCAGAGTTTTTCCAATTGGCATCAAGACCAAGCTATTGTAAAAGATATCATTGGGAAATGTGGTTGGCTTTGGAAGGGCAAGAGGATCTGGGAATGGAGATTGTGTTGGTGACCCAGTCAATCCTGGGATTCCATTTGCACAGCCAGGGCATTTCCAGAATGACTTGTTGACATTCAAAGCTGAGGGCCATTTAGAACTAGCATTTTAAAGTCCAGTCCAGTCTGATATTTTTGCCCTTTTTGGGCACAACCAGACCCAGACCAGTATTCACAATGCCTCAAATCTATGCAATCACAACTGAAACCAATCAAGACCAGTTTTGATTGGTTGCAGTTACAGTTGTGACCAGTTGTAACTGGTCCTTCATGTAACTGGTTGCAGAGCCTTACCAGACTGACTCACACACTGATGTGCAAGGCCCAAGCACACTCAACTACCAAAATGGGCCACCACAACACATTTATTGAGTTTCAATCATCACCACCACCATAATCCTGGCACCCTCTCAACTTGACTTGAACAACATCATCCACCACCACCACCACACCTTGTACAAGCCAAGATCTACCAGTGCACAGCTTTGTTTGTTTGTTTTTTCTTTTCTTTTTCATGTCTTTCCTATGACAGGATATGACAGCTTTGACAACATGACATGTCAACATGTCTCCCTCAACATTGACTCATAAACAGTACAACAACAGTACATCAACATCAACATCAATGTGTTGCCCTCACCCTCACTCTTGTCTCACAACAACCCAGCAATTCTGATGACAACAAGATGACACTGACTTGTCACACTCACCCTCACATCTACCATCACATGCCATCCCTTGACATGACAACGCAGCTATGACAATTGTTACATGAGTTGTTGAACTTGTGTTCTAGGATCAAGGGTGCCTACTCTGAGGGAGGTACTCATGAAGAGACAATGCATTCTCAGGAAAAGATTCAAGGGTTATTTCTAAGAGAGAGATTCAAGGAAGACTAGGTCAAAACAAACATTTGTGGATCCAAGTAGAACGCTGTAATTGTGTAGAATGAGAATGAGGAGCAGTACAGGCTGTGTGGCTATTTAAGTACTACTCATTATATAGTACTTCTTTAGGGAAGGTTCAGGGATACATATCTACTATAAGAAAACTAGATAGAGGAGGGTGACAGTCTGTGAATAAGAGATCAAGTAAGAGGAGTTAGAGAAAGGGCAGAAGGGAAAAGCGTAAGTAAATAGAAATCAGTCTCAGTGTAGGTAGGAGCAAAGGAAAAGTAGGGTCAGTGGGTGACAACTACCAAGAAAGAGGATACTCAAAGAAACTGAATCCTAACAACAATGACAATGCAATGACATCAACTTATCACACTTGCCCTTATGCTCACCACATGCCATGATGACACTGCAACACAATGACACCTCGTCCTCACCCTCACCCTCACCACTCAACATTGATGATGCAACAATAACAATGAAGGCAACAATAATGACATGTTGCCCTTACTCTTGCTGTCACTCTTGCCCTCTTCACCCTCACCCTCACCACTCAATGTTAATGTCAACACTCACCCTTGCCCTCACTCCCCTTCCCTTGGCATTAATGACAACAATGACCACAATAACCATGGTGACATCAACATTACAACTGCAATGTGACAATGAAAATGACGTGATGTGAGAACCATGACAATGACAACATGTCACCCTTGCTGTCACCATCTCTCTCTCATCCATTCTCTCCTCACCCACCTTGCAACAACCACAACAATGAAACAACATCACCACCCATCCTCATCCTCACCCACCTGCTCTCTTTGTGATCATGATGACACAACCATGACAACAATGTCAATGTGTCAGACACAACATTACCACCCATCCTTGTCCTCATCTGCCCACTCTCCTCATGATCATGATGATGCAATCACAACAATGATGTCAATGTGTTGACAAGATCACAACAACATAACCATAAGGACCACAACCACAATGACAACAACACATTGTGCTCACCCTTGTGCTCACCCTCACCCTCATCTCACTGTAGTTAGCCAGTATAGTAGTGTAGACGTAAATAACATTATTTGATCACTAGTTCAAAGGCAACTGATCCTCCAAAAGACCAGCTGCAACCAGTTTGCAACAAGTCTTTGCACCTGTGTGAACACAAGGCAACCAGACTGCAACTGACCAAGATTTGGCCAAAACAGGCAACCACAGTTCAGTTGTAATCAGTTGTGGTCTGGTCTGGATGCTGGTTTTTTGCTGGTCCATGTGACTGGATTTTAGAACACTATTTAGAACTGGGGAATAGGATGTTGGTATAAGCTTTCCATTGGATGGTACCCCTACCACCATCACTCCCATCACCCCCATGGACACTTATGTCCAGACATTGAAGTCCCAGGGAAGGAGTGAAGAAGAAATCCTTCAAACCCTAAAACTCTACTACGAAAAGCCAAGAGAAGATGTAGCTGTCACTACCACCTTCAACACTATCCCCTTTGATGAGGATTTTTGAATCAGAAAGTCATCTCAATGTCTTCTTCCCATGATCGAGCCCATGTACTGGTAAGTAGCCTTGTCTAATGAATGAACTGTTTATATTCCTATCAAATTGGTTACTAGAACACAAATTGTTGAGACCACAGCAATCATTGACTGTGGTGCAACTGGAAACTTTATCAACATAGGCCTTTTGACTAAGGTAAACTTCCCTTTGAAACACCTTTCCAAACCCATCCTTGCCTACAATGTGGATGGAACTACCAACACCAAGGGTACCATCTGATGGAAGGCCTATATTGACATTCTGTTCTCTAACTCTAAGGAAACCATTGACCTAATGGTTCTTAGCCTTGGACATCAACAAGTCATCCTGGAAATGCCCTGGTTGCACAAATGGAACCCCAGGATTGACTGGATTGTCAGCACAATCTTCATTTCCAGATCACATCATCCTACCAAGTCATATTCAACAATACCTCTGACATTGGCTTGGTTTTAATGCTGACCAAAAAATCTCCGACTGACTAAGCAAGTAAGAAGATTGGCTGAAAGGAGAGATCATCAGAAAAACCACCATCTCTATCCAGATCCTCCAGACAACCAAGATGGTTAACTGTGCTAAGCTGAGGCATAAGGCAGGTGTAGTTTTTAGTCTGTGCATGAGAAGTGTAGTAACACACCTCTTTCTCTTTCATTTTGTTTCCCAACTAGTCACTTTACTGTTTGTAGTCATAGTCCCAGCTGGATACGCTTTTTTTCACATTCTCTTCTTTGATCTTCCGCCTACATTTTTTTTCCTTTCTTCATACCTTTTCAAGTTGAAATGCAAAACCCACATAATGCCATCCCACCTGACTACAATACAGACAAATATGCACCTTCTCACCAATAGATCATTGACACATTCCACCTCACTTACAAACAGGCAGCCCAACAGCTTTTAAACCTTTGGTGGGCCCAAAACACCATTTTCAAGCTGCACAGTGACACCAAGAACAAGAATGGATTCATGCCCAACAAGAAGAAGACAAGCATGCCAAGCAGCAGGAAAATGAGGCGGCAAGGAAGGAGGAACCAAAGAAAAACTGTGCAAAGTTTCTTCCATTTGCTGATGTTCCACCTCCTTCTACAATTCCTATCATGCCATTACCTTTCGCTTTGTGCAAACTCTGCAAAGGAGAGTATGCATATCTCTCTTTACTTTCTCACCAACCCATACTACTCAGGCAGTGGACACGCTGTCAGCAGTTCTAGTGTTCATCCAGCATGCCAACCCAGCCCCACAACTTCCACCATTGTTGTGGGCCCCTGTGCATCACCAGAAGTACAATGGCCCTCCAAAACATCCTGCATCCCTGCCATCTGATGCTGCAATCCCTGCCTTCACAGCTACACCTTACCACCAGTCAGATAATTCTATGGTTAGTCATCATGGGCTCCTTATATCAGGGTCTCAAGCTCATGCTGCTGTGCATTGCCCACTTCTACCTCACAGAGTACACAGCACACACTTGCCCTAACAGGTCACAGGTCCAGTTTCAGGCCAGGAAAGCCCTCAGCTTTTCTCCCAACTCTTCACCAGTTCTGTTTCTTTCCAGCTTACATTCATATCCATCATCACCTCCTTTCTCTTTCTGTCATCATAGCTAACCAGCCACAATGCACAGATGGAAGAAGCTTTTATCCCAGAATGATGCAAAGACTTCATGGATGTGTTCTTAGAGCAAACACACGACCAACTCCCTTCTCACCATTTCTATGACCATACCATTGAACTTTGCCCTGGTTTCACCCCCAATATTGTACCCTCAAAATCACCCCAAGCATCTCCACTCTTCTTCAGACCTAAAAAGAATGGAACTCTTCACCCTTGTTAGGACTACCAATATATGAACTCCCAAACCATTTAGAATGCCTGCCCTCTTTTCCTCATCCCAGAACTCATCAATGACATGAAAGAATCCACCAAGTTCACCAAGTTCAACATACAATGGGAATATAACAACATTGACATCTACAAGAAAGACCAGTGAAAGGCAGCATTCATCACATTGCTGGGACTCTTTGAACCCACTGTCATGTTCTTCTGTTTCTGCAATGCCCCACCCACATTCCAAGCCTTCATGAACCACATCTTCACAGATATGCTAGAGAGAAATGGCTAAAGATTTACATGGACAACCTAGGTAACCAAGGACAATATTGCCCTCCATCACAAAGTACACTCAACAAATACCTCAATGTCTAGGAAAACACAGACCATCCATCAAACATGCCAAATGCACTTTTAATGCCCCTCAAATGGACTTCCTAGGTATGATCATTGAACAAGGAAGAATAGAAATGGATGGAAAGAAATTTGAGGCCATAGAGAAATGGAAACCACCCACCTTGGTCAAAGGGACTTGCTTTTTTTACAGGTTTTGCAAACTTCTGTCAGAAGTTCATCATGGATTTCTCCAATATTGTTACTGCCCTCAACCTGCTTATTCAGAAAGGCAAACCTTGGCACCGGAAACTCCTAGCAGTCATTCTAGCACTGGAGGAATGGCACCAATACCTCCAAGAAACCTCTCACCCTGTCACCATCATCACTGACCACAATGACCTCTTCTACATCAAGGACTGCATAAATTGTCTCATTGACACCTGAGATGGTCTCTCTTCTTATAGGACTTCAAACTGAACTGGCAGGTAACCCTAGGAACTAAAATGGGATCTGCAGATGCACTCTCCAGGCAAGACCATGTGGACACTGCTCAGGACAATGTTGAGACATTCATATGTCTGGAATCAGTAGTCATCAATGCATGAGACCTTGCCCTTGCATGCCACACATGTTCGAGTCCTCATCCCAAATCCTCTTGTACTCTGGGCCAATGATTGAGAATCTTCAAAAGAACTCCTCCCTGTTTCCTCACTCCTCCCTGTCTGACTGGCATATGGACAATGGTTTTCTTTACTTCAAGGGACAAATGTGTATCCTTTCAGAGGAGCAACAGACAATAGTTTGCTCATTACTTGAATATCCAACCACAGGCCATGTAGGACACTTTTGTACCAAGGCACTGCTAGAACAAGACTTTTTGGTGGCCTGAAATGTCCACCTTTGTCAATGCATTTGTCTTTGGATGCACCACTTGCCACCCCATTGTCACCAATTCCATCATTGTTACCTCTCCTGTTCAAACAGCTCTCAGTCAACCTCATTATCAATCTTCCCCCCCCTAATGGACATGACTCATTAATGGTCATGGATGACCATGGCCTTATAAAGGGGGTAATTCTCATATCATGCTCAAAAATAATGGAGTAGCCTGACTTTTCCTCAATTATGTGTTCAAACAGTTTGGCCTTCACAACTCCCTGATATCTGATTGAGAATCCATAGTTCATGTCCACCATTGCCAGAGAATTAGCTTGCCTTCTCAACTATAATGTCAAACTATCCACAGCATATTACCCTCAAACAGATGGACAGACTGAAAGAACCAATCAGGAGGTTGAGATGTATCTACAGATCTTCTGCACAAACAATCCTTAGAAATGGATGAATTTATTCCCACTACAGAGTTCCACCACAACTCTGTCCCTCACACGTTCACCAAGGTCTCCCCATTCTCACTTCTTCTTGATTACAAACCTCACACTTACCCACCTTTTGGGAAAACTTTCATCCTTGCCTGGGAGAACTGCTTGTCAGCCCTGAATGAAGCCTGAAAAGAAGCGATAGCTTCACATGAAATGGTCCATCAGATTATGAAGGAATGAAACACATGGAACTTCACCCCTTGAAAAGTTGGAGATAAGGTCTGGTTGGAAGCCACTAACCTGTGCTTCAACTACCTTTCTAGAAAATTGGCTCCCAAACATCATGGATCCATACCTTCAATTTTCTCAGGTCCTGTCTTCACTTGCTTATCACTCTGACAACATTCCACATGGAGAATCCACCAATGTCTTTCATTGCTTTGCTTCTTTCACCTTACAAAAAGACAGCTATACAAGGCCCAAACTGCACAAAACCTCCACCTGATCTAATAAATGCCAAAAAAGAATACAAAGTTGAACAAATTGTTTTACATTGTGAAACATCAGGATGCCTTCAGTACTTGACTGCATGGAAAGGATACCCCTCCTTGGAGAACACTTGGGAACTTGAGTTGAACCTGAAACATCCATCAGCAATTCTTCAGGAATATAAGGATGCCCACCAGCTAAGACTCACATCCCTCAGAACATTCACAGGACATGGCATCTCTACATGAAGTACCCCCCCTGTATATGCAACCAACCACTTTACCACCTATCTTCACCATTCCAAACTAGACCTATCTTTTCACTCTTACTTCTACTTCCATTCCTCTTCTCCCTCTATACCCTCATCATTGCCTCCCCAAACATTCTTCTTGCAATTGAAGAACAGGATCTCTATAAAAATGACCTCTACTGCCAGGAACTCATATGACTTTTCCATAACATTGCCAGCATTGCCAGGGTACAACTCCTACACTTCCAGGCTTGCCCATCTGACAGTTCAGACTTCCCTTTCAAGTTGCCATCTTGAAACTCCCAGAACATGTCCTTATGCTCCTTCACACTCACTCCTTCTTAGTGATGATATAGAAAGAGTAAGGTGTCTTGGCATCAAGCTTGGCATTTGGGACAAATGCTGGACATTTTCCAAGGATGGTGGAGTAGTTTATGCAACACAATCTTTCTTGAGATGACTTCTGTAGAACTATATGATATGATGACAACCATGTTGACCAATACCAAAATAGCATGGAACTGACATCTGTTCAATGTTGTTACAAATCCTGTTGATCCTGTAAAGTCCCAGCACCCCAATGATGGGGCTAGATGGAACTGGAGACAAGGTCAAAGTGCTGAACATTAACAAGCATGTGGATCCAACTACAGAGTTGAATTGATCTCTGGCCACTGGCTTCAGCAACTTCCATGTGACAGAACACAAGATGCAAGTTCAACATGCTGTTTTGCTTGACCTCAAGTTGTGGGTTGAAGAACAACTGGCAAATGGACACATGACTAGACAAAGTCAACAATATCAACCAACATCCATGTTTAGTGGATTTGAAACACATTAGATTGTGGAGAAGGTGATTATTAATTAATCCACATCTGATACCCATTGTACAAATGTAGATGAAAGATGGAAAATGGTGCCATTATCATCATGCCTTGGACCTCTTTTGCTTCTTCAATTCCATTACTTCCTTCTCTAATGCTTCTATCTGTGAAAGCAGTTGCAGCTTCTCTTGGGTGTCCTTCTCCCACTATGAAATGAAATCTTTCATGCTGGCCAAGAGCTCCTTTATCATTGCTCAGCTTACCAGTGTGATTCATTGATCATGGAAGACAATAGAATGTGAAATATTGTATTGGGGCAAAGGAAAAGGAATGAGCCAATAGAATCTCCAAGGGGGATGTGAATTGATACCATATCTTGGGCAAGAGTGAGTCTGCAGTCATCTGCAACTTGAGCCCATAAATAGATATTAACTTGCAGTGTCACAGATGTGATCTTCAGAAACACATCTGTTGCATGAAGCCAAGCACTGAGTCACTGACTCCCAATTTCCATGAATGAAACACTGGCAGTTTACCACCTCTTGTGGTGGTGCTTCAGATCTTGGTCTCCCATCTACTGCCAAGTCAAAATCCATGCCCAAATGGCTCTTGATCAAGGAGTTTAACTTCTCAGTTGAGTTGAATGTGAAATGACCAGCTTTGTAAAGTGGGGACAGCAATTATTGATGGTGGCAGTTGACAAGGAGTTCAACTAGTAAGTCTATAACTTGTCACTCTGTGACTTTATTGTGCAGGTTTCTCATTTGCAATACACATACAGAAATGCATTGACTGCCTCCTAATGATGAGGTTTGACACTGGCTGGACCAAAGAAAAAATAGGATCCATAGATATGACCTTATTCTCTCTGATGTGAGGGTAGCCACTTCTTGCCTTTATTGCTTCAAGTAGTGCTTTAATAAAGCCCAGTTGCTAAATCACAAAAAGACAAGCAACTGGAGAGGACCAGATTGATGCCCACAACCCTTATTCAGGGCTACATCCCTAAAATCCCTCATATTTCTAGCTACTTCATATGATTTCATACAGTATATTTTGAGTTGGTTGCTAAAAATACTTATATCTTTTCATTTTGTGGGACAAATTTCTTGACCCACCTAAGTGCCAATAGCAAGCTAACAGTAGGTATTACATTACATTCCACCAATATGAAGTGAAACTCCCATACAATCATAGACAAAAGATTGGTGTTTGGTATTTCTCAGTATGGATCCAAAATTGGTTTCAAAAAAGTGCTTGAAGCATTTAGGACCTGTGACTGAAGTTTGAGGTCACTTGGCACCATCCAGTCCAGTTGTGCCAAAATATGGGGCAAAAAAACTAGACCAAACTAGACTTTAAAATACTATTCTAGCTTTAAGGATCTACTCTTGTGTTTCAATCAGTGTATCTCTAAAAGAATGAAAGCTATGGTATGTTTGTGAAATCCAGGCTGGTCCACAGTCAATCTCCTGATAGTTATAAGAGCTCCCTCATCCCTTCCTGCCAATCCAGATGCAGCTGGGGTGACCTTGAGTAGCTGCTTAAATCCTCAACTTCAACCAATGACATTCTTGAATTGGGACAGAGAACACTTTCAGCAAAAGCATGTCCAGAAATTATTCAATGTGGATGTATTTAATGAAAACTGAAAACATTCCAGAACACAGTGCAGGGTTCAGGTTTATAGTAAAGATCTGCATGACTATCCTAAACATTAGTTTACAGACAAAAATAGATGTACACAAAAGTGAGGCAAGCATTGGAATGGAGAATTTCTGCAGACACCACAGCTGCTACTGTTAGAAAATACTACCAAAGTACTCCATAGATCCTTAAACAAAAAACAATGGACAACATCTCTCTTGCAGACCCAAAAAAAATCCTCAGAGGCCTTGTGGTACTCATCATTCATGGCCTCACAATTAATTTCCTGTGCCCATTTTGAAAAATCCTCCTGGATGGAGATTGGAATTGTAATACCAAGATCCAGAATCACTTCCATCCTCAGGCTTGGACTTTGCCAGATGCAGAACACAGTCCTGACCAGGATGGGGTTGTTGCCACATTTAATGTGGGATGCTAACTCAGTGATAATGGTTGTGGGGCACCTTTGAATGTGTGTCCACAATCAGAACAAGGAAAAGAGCAAGTGAGATAGGCTCAGAGCAGTTCTACAGGTGGTCAAATTGTGAATACAAGCTCTTCCTTCCCCAAACTCTATGGCCAGGTGTTATCCAATCCATAAGACTTTGCATGCATTTCATACTAAGCTGTATAAGCTAAAGAATAACCATTGCAGTTAGTCCAGTGTGCAATCTTAGCACCATGCAAGATTTCATAAAAAGTTAGTGGATCATCAAGAATCATTACCAGGGAGTGTACAAGGAAGCCCCAAGGACAACCAAGGACAGCAAAAAAAAGGCAGTGATAATATTCCTTTGTCTTGGTTCTATGCTCTTTCTTGCTTGGCCAAACAGGGCCCACACAAACCCATCTTACAAGCTCCAGATTCTGTGCCTAGGCTCAGAATGCCACCATCCAATGAGCTGCTTAGCAAATATCCTCAAATTACTCAACTTGTATTGCCAATGGTATTTCAGATAAGAATTTAGGAGATAAAGCATGGGCAAGTTGTGGAATAGACAGTGGAGACTGGAATACTCAAGAGTAATATTATTGAAAGTGGACAGTAAACCCAGTGTTTGTATGGTTTATTTGTTGATTTGACTGTTGCACTGGGCCCATTAGTAAAGATATAGTAATTTAACAATGAATTCATTGATATAATTTTTAATTGATTATAGCTGCTATGACTATTTTATTCAAAACATATGTAATCAGTTCAAGGAAGTAAAAATATTTTCTTTACTAATAATTTCCTCTATTTTCAGGTTTAAAAATAGCCATTATCACTTGAATGAGAGGAAAAGACAGTTAACGTACCAAAAATCAATTAGATAGGCAAGGTAAATATATTTTATTGAGTGAAAAAAGTGTATTTATAGACAAACAGAAAGAAAAATGTAAGAGTATATATAGAAAGATTTTACCAAGATGAATCTTATCTGGATTCCATAATTCAAGCTTTTCAAAATGAAATCACAAGTCAAGATTAGTTCATATCTTTGTCATTGACTATTATAATAACTTTAGGCTTTTCAGATTGTTTGTGCTGGAAACGAACTGTATTATCATCTTGGCTCTTCAAATACAGCTTTGGTGGCTACTCTCAATGCTATAAAGATAATGAATAGCCAATTTTGTTCAGATGATTTAAAAACACAAAACACTACAACTAGTTGGATTATAGCCAGGAATTCATTTGGCCATTAGTATCTAATACACAATGTTGCAGTCCAGAAAAGGTGAGCTTAACAATTT